>JAPJBO010000572.1:0-148979 GCA_030068145.1 Diplonema papillatum
TTGCACCGACTTGAAGTCGTGTGCTATCACTCGATTGACCTGTTTCATCCACACACCGCTGCTATTGCTAGCGTTTTAACGGCGATTCTTTGAGCGCTCGTATCGGTTTCAGCGCTTTCTGCGGTTGTGTCGTGTGCTCAGATGTTCCGGGTGATCTGAAACGTGCCCAAACGGCCAGGTTGAGGATTCGAATAGGTCCAGGCGTATCAAGCATATACCCCCAGCGGAGGAGCTGCGCTAGATCTGGCGCATCTCCAGTATTACACACCGGTTTCAGATTTTTTGGCCCTCTTTGCAACGTACGCCCTCCTCACGCAGCTGATCCAGTACGAAGACGATCTTTACGGAACGAGGCTGGACCCGGAAGACGTCGAGAATTATTCTAACGGTGTGCATTTCTTTTGACCCCCCGCGGCTCTTTGTAACTGCATGCGAGCAGCGAGAAGGAGTCCGCACCGGGGCTATGCCAAACTTCACAGGCCACAGGGGGTATCTTGGTCAGACTTCTTGTGGCACCACACGTTCGTAAAAACTGGGTCGCGTTTGTATCATGTAGCTCATGTATCATGTATCATTCCCGTATACGTGCGACGTAAGGCTATCCACCACATGAAAATTTAGTTTGTTGATTAACTGGGCAGCAAACGGACAATGAGAATGCATTGCGTGACCGACGTGTGTGCTGATGATAGCGTGACTCTAACCGAACGGCTGCCAGTGGTTCTTCTGCTGTCCCAGTGTTCAGCCCCTTCGTCGAGGAGAGCTTGACATTGAAGGTGGTGGTTCCACGGCTGTTATTGGCAGCGCAGACATGTCAAACGTACCAAGAAAGTACACCCCGGACTTCAGCAGCCATATACTAAGTCAACGCGGGGGTGAAAAAGTGCGGGAGGGGCACTCCTTCAATGCGGGAGGGGCACTCCTTCAATGCGGGAGTGCCCCTCCCGCATTGAGGTGGCCGCACAAGCGACGGCAAAACCACTCCCGCAATCCGGAGTAGGTGTCCGGGGTGTAGTTAGGATCAGAAATGTGCAGGAGGCCGTGGTTTTGAAACCGCGGTGTTAGCGGAAGGGTGTTCAAGAAACAGTCGCAGCGCAAACCCACAAAAGCTATCCCGTAACATCAGACTCGAACCTGGAAAAACTAACTCCATTGCGCACGCTCTAGGCGGAAGTCGGAGTGAACCGATCGACGTTGACGAACAAAAGGCCAAGAGAGGCCGTCTATTGTCATTAAGAAAAAAGGATACCGTGATCCTTTTAAAACTGATCGAGCGAAAAATGAACGAACGGGGCCGCTTTCACTTACTCGCTCGCGAGCGTGCTTGCGACCCGAATACTTCAAACCCCGGCTCTCCAAGTGAACTTACACTCTACAAAACGCCGCAGGACCCGCTGTCGAGCCCGAGTGCAAAGAATAGCACGAGGGGCATTTCGATCAGCCGGAATGTAGTACGAGGCAACGGCACCGCGGGCTGTGTTTTGCAGGCCAGCCGCTCGGGTCAGGCCGCGCCGACACCTCATTGTCGAGGTGGAAGGGTTTCCCTGATAAAGGGCCAGTGCCGTGGAACGCGGCGCGAATATATTTAAGCAGAAAAACATGCCTCGACACTTGACACTTGAGTTGTTGCCGGTCACGGGTCACTCCGGACTCCCGTACCATCGTGGGGGTAGTTTAGTGGTCGTTGACGGCAAAGGTACAGACGAACCGCCTGTAGCATTTTGTACCATACCTACCCCCCCCCCCGTGCATAAGATGGATAGCCAAACCCCCTTGATTAAGATGGATAACGGGCGAGAATGCCAACCCATCTCAAACACGGGGGTGAGGTACCCCTGTGCAAAGTGACTACACTGTAGTCTACAGTGCCCCTGTGTTATCCTGGATACCCCCCTTGAATAAGATGGATACTGCCAAAACCCGAGTTTTCACCCATCTTATGCACGGGGGAGGGTAGGTATTTCGGAAACATGTTGGACCACAATCTGTTACGTTGCAACAAAGAATGCACCCGGGACACGCAAGGCTGTGAAGAAAATTTGTCCGAGTCCTCTGCGACCTGACGAAAGTCATAGTTACTCCCTCCGTTTGCCCCGCGCGTGCCTGATTTTGGTGACCCGACACGACGAAGCGAAATAGACCATTTCTCAGGCACCTGTGGGTCTTCCGCAAAATCAGGCCCTTTTCGCGCATTCTCACTCTTTCTATCGGAATCTCTGTCGGCTTCCTCGGTGTT
Source organism: Diplonema papillatum (assembly GCA_030068145.1). Lineage (NCBI taxonomy): Eukaryota > Euglenozoa > Diplonemea > Diplonemida > Diplonemidae > Diplonema > Diplonema papillatum. Next base: position 2,237 of record JAPJBO010000572.1, read on the forward strand.
AGGCATTGCGGTAGGGCATTGCAGTCAGGCTTTGCTGCTGTGCATTGCAGCAGCGGTTTTCTTTCAATGAGAGGAAGGGAATGAAGAAATCCGAATAACAACTTACGATGGGGTATCTGTTCTATGGGGCAAAATGTTTTACATAAGCGCCAGCATTGAAAGGAAATGCTCGACGTGCTGCCCGACAAAGAACAGAAGGGATCCCAAGTGCTACGTGTTGAACGGACGTGAGGTCATGCGGGTCTACCACTACACGACAAATCACACAAACACAAGGTCAAAGTCCTGAGTGAGAAAGCAACACACGGTGGTGTAAGCGAAGAACAAATCAGACTGTGATTGTACTGTATTTGCCCCTTACCTCTATATTTCCTCCCTTCCATTCGGAGTCGAAGCAGCTACGTCGAGTGTTTTCCCCCGTAGAACAGGCACCCTGTATGTAGACTCGTCAAGCCTCGCATTCCCTCGGAAAATCCGTGAGATTCCACCGTCCCAGCATCAAAACGGGAAAAATAGACACACGAACGCCCCGGGTTCTCGAGCGAACTTTACACGGACACGCCCTCACCGGACTTGTTTTCAGCAACAGTCTTGCGGGTTGCCCTAAAGGGGGAGGTCGAATAATAACACCTGTGTTATTATTCGATTTGTCGAATACTAAAAAAAGTTCCGGGTAGCCGAACAGCAGCAGGATCAAGTAGTGGTAGTGTTTTTAGGCAACCAGACGTGTGTCAAATAACTGTTATTATTCGACCCCCCCCTTTACAATGTATGGCGAAGGAAAATAGGGCGTAGGCAACGTGCCTGAAGGGTTGATCGGAAACCCTTACCTGAAAATGAAACAGGGCAAGAACGGCACGCACGAACAAACCGAAGCGCCTGTCTTTTTTTGTATAAGCACCCGCTTTGTAGCAGATGCTTGAGGAGACTGCCAGTTGCGATAGATCAAAGGAGGTAAATGTGCTGTATCCCACACGAAACACAGGTGAATCTGGGTTCCGTGGCGGGCGTAAGCGTTCAACAAAAAAAGACCCACTTTGTAGTTGTATTGTTTTCTCCCCCTCTAGCCTCCTTCGAAATGAGCACAAGGCAGTCCCTCGAGTATTTTGTTGTATACGCACCATGCCTGTGTAGGAAATACTTGAGAAGGCTGCCAGTTGCGAAATATCAAAGGCATAGTGTGGTATTCATCGGCATGCCGACGACTCCCCACTATCACAACAATATTCCAATATCAATGGAGGTAGATGTGCTGGGTTTAGTGGCGGGCGTACGCGTTCAAGAGAAAAATACCCGCTTTGTAGTTGTATTGTTTCTATAACACGAAAAGCCCCCCTAGGCAAAAACCCGTTTTCACATTTCTCCCCTTCTAAGCCTCCTTCGGGTAAGCACAAGGCAGCCCCTCGAGTATTCCTGCACCGACACATTGTTGTACTCCAATACTCCAACAACGTTTGCAACCATCGTGGCGCGGCAAACGTGACCCTTCCGGCGTCACGAAGGCCGGGCGTAGTGGTTGCGCCTGTCGCCAACACGCGCGTCCCATGCACGCATTGCCTATAGCAGAACCTGTTTTTTTTTTTCCCCCACCAAACAAGAGGAGCAGAAGAGCATTGCGGTTCCCTGCAATTCCCATTGCCCAGGGTACCCGGTTGCACAATCTGCCATCCTTGTAAGACTCCCGAGTACCGCCCTCTCGGCATCGTGGCAAAACGTTCGCATGCGATAACGATTATCGCAGGTACCGCACGAGCTTATCGCATGTTATCGCTCTTTGTTGCGTTGATGGGGGTCATTCGCATGCAAATGCGTACCCATATTGTCACATGCGGTAGTTATGGCAAACAGGAACTCTTACGTGTGTGCACACATGCGAACAACCCCGGACTTCAGCAGCCATATACTAAGTCAATGCGGGAGCGAAAACGTGCGGGAGTGGCCACTCCCCCGCATTGAGGGAGTGGCCCTCCGCATTGAGGGGGTCCCACTCCCGCATTGAGGGAGTGCCACTCCCGCATTGATGACGTGAGGCCGACGGCACAAACGACCGCAAAACCACTAGTGGGTTAGAATGCAAAGAATTTGTGGCGAACAATCTGCATCGCCGGCGGCGCGGTTATCTCTCCGCACGTGACGTGTCATGCTTTCGCCGCTTTAGCTCGTCTTGATCGTTGCACTCACGGCGCGCGTTTGGTGCTTCGCTTCTTGTTCGATTGCTCGTCCGGGTTCATCGGTTGCGCGTCGATTTCTGCTTCTTCACGGCGCTTGGGCGATGATCGTGTTGCCTTCTGTGGGGTCGTCTGCTTGCCCGGCTTCTTCACTAGTGGGTGCGCCGGGGTGTGTTTTAAATTTAATGAACCAACTGATGCCGCAAATACACCGAGGTCCTGCACGACGCCAATATTTGCGAAGAGGAAAATCATGCGGACGACGTGTGCCAGAACAGAGCGAAACCGCGACTCACAGTGATGCCTACCCACATTCGGAGAAACGAACAGAGACGATCGGGACACGAACGGGTAGCCAGTAAACGAAGGGGAGGAGGAAAGAGCAGACCTCCCTTGGCATTTCTGATGAAGACAGGCCAGCACAAGTACACTGGGCATACATTTTCGAGTAAAAGTACGAATTTGCAGCTCATTTTTACTTGATCGCCACATTATTCCTATGATTATTGCACCTGGTATCGCGACAACCACAACAATATGCGATATTCCGACGCTTCACGTGCGATGGTTGCGATACTTGTGATAGTGCGATTCGTTTTGCCACTAAGCCCCCCACCACCACGGCGTTGACCACACTGCCATGGTGAGCACATTTTCTTGCGCCGTTTCTTCCTGGAGGGGTCTTTAATTCTTCCCTACCCCGAAGAGACCTTCTGTGCTCTCGTAGCATGGGTAGTCAGGTGGCGAGCAACGAACAGCCACCCGACGGATAGGATCAGCGAGTGTCCATTGAACTAAGGGATTAGAAACACGCAGATCGGACCTGCTTGAGCACATGCCCGCTGTAATCTTTCGGCGGCGTCGAAGCTTCTCCAGCTTCGGCTGACACCATTTGCGCACTTAACCATGGTTAAGACGACGTACGAAAACCTAGACACACATTCAGCTCAAAGCATCTTTAGAATCACACGAAAATCCTCCAGGCAAACCCCCGTTTTCGCATTTCTCCTCTCTAGCCTCCGTCGAAATAAACATCGGACGTTCCCTCCGAGCATTTTTAGTGTTAGCGAACTTGTAGGTTGCCCTACAATTGTAGTGTGAAGGTTAAAAAGACGAAGGCAGTGTGTTTTGGTGGATGATCAGAGTTTCGAAAATGGAAGAGGGTAAAAGCAAGTGGAAACCTGATCAGCCGGCGTCCGAGATCGCTTTCCTCGCGAACGTGAACTCGGTTTCGGTCGCAAGAGCCATGGACATGGCAAGGCACATAGGAAATACGAGCGCGCACTAAAATAAGTCGAATGGTCGGCAATAGGCAACAAAGACACACGCACAAGTACACGTACTGCCACTGCAGCAGAAACGATACGCACGGTAACATACTGTACTTTACAGGAACCTTTATGACCATCAATGGTGTTCACCCGGAGCTATAAAACCCCGGATCCCTATGTGAACTTGCACTCTAAAAATAGAGCGTGGTGCCAGCGCAGGATCAGCTCACCGTGTGTGAACGTATCACCCCGGCTAGGCGCGCCGCAATCGCATGTCGCCAGAATCGCGCCACTAGGCTGCTCAGCCCAAGGATGAGCTCGAAGTTCTTGGAATCCAGACTAAGATTTCAAAAAAAAAAAAAAAAGTACCCGACAAAATGGTCCTCGCTCACGAAGGGTTTTTTGTTAGCCCCTTTCACTCCTGGGGGTTTTGCACATTTCATTCATTTCTTTCCTTCTTGTTGATGCTTTTGCATCAAAACAGGCCAACATGGAAGGGATCTGCGTGAAAACATGAAATGCAACATCTGCTAACCTCTTCCCGTATTTTCAACATTCAACAACTTTTCCTACCCCCATATATACAAGCAAATCAAACAACGTCAAAGTGACGCCAATCAGTACACCCATGCGGGACCGCCAACAAACACGCAAAAACATGTTGCGCTCTAAAAACAAAGGAACCCCAACCAACACCTTCCACCAGTCTCAGCCTATTTCCGCTTTCTGGGTTTCCCTCCCGAACGCATACCGCGGCAGAGCCCGATCTGGGTTCCGAAACGGGCCAGCTTCTGAAATGCCACCCAGCTACCGGAGAGCTCGAAGTGACCTGGCCAGTGCCAAACTACCGGAGAGCTTGAAAGGACCTGGCCGGTCCCAAGCGACCGGAAAGCTAAAGTTGACCTGCATCGCCACCGGTGCCGTGCATGCGGAGAGCTACAAGTGACCTGAAATGCCACCTATGCCATGCTACCGGAAAGCTAAGCGTGACGTGCAACGCCACCAGCGCCAAGCTATCAGAGAGCTAAAAGTAACCTGAACAGCCACCACTGCCATGCTACCGGAAGTGCCACCCGTGCCATGCTACCGGAAAGCTACAAGTGGTCTGAAATGCCACCAGTGCCGAGCTACCGGAGAGCTACAAGTGACCTGCAATGCCACCAGTGCCAAGCTACCGGAGAACTACCCGTGACCTGAAATGCTACCAGTGCCAAGCTACCGTAGAGCTGCACGTGACCGGAAATGCCACCAGTGCCATGCTACTGGAGAGCGACAAGTGACCTGAAGTGCCACCAGTGCCAAGCTACCGTAGAGCTGCACGTGACCGGAAATGCCACCAGTGCCATGCTACTGGGGAGCGACACGTGACCTGATGTGCCAGTGCCCAGCTACCGTAGAGCTGCACGTGACCGGAAATGCCACCAGTGCCATGCTACTGGAGAGCGACAAGTGACCTGAAGTGCTACCAGTGCCAAGCTACCGTAGAGCTGCACGTGACCGGAAATGCCACCAGTGCCATGCTACTGGGGAGCGACACGTGACCTGAAGTGCCACCAGTGCCAAGCTACCGTGAGAGCTGCACGTGACCGGAAATGCCACCAGTGCCATGCTACTGGAGAGCGACAAGTGACCTGAAGTGCTACCAGTGCCAAGCTACCGTAGAGCTGCACGTGACCGGAAATGCCACCAGTGCCATGCTACTGGGGAGCGACACGTGACCTGAAGTGCCACCAGTGCCAAGCTACCGTGAGAGCTGCACGTGACCGGAAATGCCACCAGTGCCATGCTACTGGAGAGCGACAAGTGACCTGAAGTGCTACCAGTGCCAAGCTACCGTAGAGCTGCACGTGACCGGAAATGCCACCAGTGCCATGCTACTGGGGAGCGACACGTGACCTGAAGTGCCACCAGTGCCAAGCTACCGTAGAGCTGCACGTGACCGGAAATGCCACCAGTGCCATGCTACTGGAGAGCGACAAGTGACCTGAAGTGCCACCAGTGCCAAGCCACCGGAGAGCTACAACGACAGAAACGACCGTCGACAGCGTTCAGCCACCCTGGTAACTGAGTTCAGTGCCGTCTTTTCTCTCGGTCAATCTGTACGTCCCACGGGATCGTCGGAAACACAAACCACAAGAACAAGCACCCACACACACACAAGGCACCCACTGCATACAAGAACAAAGTCCTCACCCCACCGCAGAAAAGCGGAAGGCGGATGCGCCTGCGTATCAAATGAAAACGAAAGACCGCGCAAACTGAAAGTCCTCGAAAAGGACCTGTCCACCACTCTCGCTGTCCACAACGAAGCCAAACTGCGCATTGCTTTTTGTTCCGCCCGCATCCCACTCCCAGGCTGACTGCTGGCCGTAGGCCGTAGAGTTGTAGCATCGACTGCTAGTACTCTGCTCTGAATCGTCCAAACCCCGCAACTTCTGCCGCGCAGCCAGTTCTCCAACCGCTGGCCGTAGAATTGGCCGGTAACCTCTTTTGTTGCCCGACTGACGTGGTCCCCAGAACTCGCACGTACTGCCGCCGCATCATCTACTGTGTGACCGTCCTCTATTGTCCGACTGGCGCGGGTCACAGAACAGCACGTCGCAACACACACTGCAACAACTACTGCGTGTGGCCGTTCCTCTATTGTCCGACTGGCGCGGGCCATAGAACAGCACGTCGTGACACACACCGCAACAACTACTGCGTGTGGCCGTTCCTCTATTGCCCGACTGACGTGAACGGCAGAACAACCGCGCCCCGTGTTCGGCAGACGGCGACCATGGCGAGTGTAAGCGAATCGGGCACCGCCGCGACGAGCAGCCAGTCGGTCGAATTCGTCGAGAAGCTGTCGTCGAGCACCGACAAGCGGCGGCCCGCCGCCCCGCCGGCCGGGCCGGGGGGGAAGGAGGCCACGTCGAGCCAGACGGACGTGGCCTCCTCGTCGTCTTCCGCCGGCGCGGAGGGGGCCGAGGAGGCCCGGGGGCTGCCCCAACCGCTTGTTGGGAACGCCGGGTCCAGCACCGACATAACGGAGTCTTCCGGAGGGTCGAAGGACCCCGCGGCGCGTGCGTTCGCCGACGTCTCGTTCCTCACGCTCGCCAGCCGGCCGCCGGCGCACGGCGAGGAGGACGCCGCGACGGATCTCGCCTCGTCGTCGTTCGACGGCGGCGGGCCGCCGCGCCGCCGCCCGCCGGACGGCAGCAGCACCGACATCGACTCGTCCTCCGGCGCCCGGTCCCCGGCGCTGCGCGCCTCCCGGCGCGCAGACGAGAACTCCGAGGGCGCCAGCCTGCTCGGCACCCCCGACGCAAGCCCCGCTTCCGCGAAGGAAAGCAGCCGGCAGCGTTCGGCAGCGGCCCTGGCGGCGGAGCTCAGTGCGGTGTCGTCGCTCGCCTTCGTCCAAATGGACGCGTCCGGCACGCACGTCGGGCACCGCGAGCGGCGCACGAAGGAGGAAACAGAGCTCAGCGCGCCGTCGTCGCTTGGCTTCGGGCAGCTGGACACGTCGGGAGCCGCGAAGGAGCTGTCGGGAAGGCTGGACACCGACTTCCTCGAATCGTCGAAACCGGGGAGGCAACCCAGGTCCAGGCAAGGAACGCAGGCCAGCGCGTCGTCGTCGCTGGCGTTCGCGCAGATGGATGAGCCGGGATCTACGAAGGAGCGATTGTCCAAACCAGGCAGGCAAGGGTCCAGACAAGACACAGACCTCACCGTCGCGTCGTCTCTCGCCTTTGATCAGATGGACGAGTCGGGCTCGCACCGTATCGAGCCGCGGTCTACGAAGGAGCGATCGCGAAGGTCCACCCACGGCGACGCCGTCGAATCGTCTAAACCAGGAAGGCAAGGGGCCAGACAGGACACAGACCTCACCGTCGCGTCATCTCTTGCCTTTGATCAGATGGACGAGTCGGGCTCGCACCGTATCGAGCCGGGGTCGACGAAGGAGCGGTCGCGAAGGTCCACCCACGGCGACGCCGTCGAATCGTCTAAACCAGGAAGGCAAGGGGCCAGACAGGACACAGACCTCACCGTCGCGTCATCTCTTGCCTTTGATCAGATGGACGAGTCGGGCTCGCACCGTATCGAGCCGGGGTCGACGAAGGAGCGGTCGCGAAGGTCCACCCACGGCGACGCCGTCGAATCGTCTAAACCAGGAAGGCAAGGGGCCAGACAGGACACAGACCTCACCGTCGCGTCATCTCTTGCCTTTGATCAGATGGACGAGTCGGGCTCGCACCGTATCGAGCCGGGGTCGACGAAGGAGCGGTCGCGAAGGTCCACCCACGGCGACGCCGTCGAATCGTCTAAACCAGGAAGGCAAGGGGCCAGACAGGACACAGACCTCACCGTCGCGTCATCTCTTGCCTTTGATCAGATGGACGAGTCGGGCTCGCACCGTATCGAGCCGGGGTCTACGAAGGAGCGGTCGCGAAGGTCCACCCACGGCGACGCCGTCGAATCGTCGAAACCGGACAGGCAATTGTCCAGACAAGACACTGAGTACAGTGCCGTGTCGTCTCTTGCTTTCGCGCAAATGGATGAATCGGGCACGTCCAAACCGAAAGGGAAACCTTCCGGCAAGCAAGCAGCCGATTCGGCAGGGCCGTCCATCGAGCCGCAGCGAAAGCAGTTGCGGAGGTCGTCTCACGGTTCAGACGTCCTCGAGTCCTCAAAGCCGCCCAGGCGGGAGCCCAGCGCGTCGTCGTCGATCGCCTTCGCACAGCTGTCGGCGGCCGAAAAACTGGAGGAGTCGTCGCAGCAAGACACAGCCTCGCTGGGGACACGGGCGGAGGGCAGGCGAGGGCTGAAGAAGACGTCCAGCTCGTCGACGCTCGGGGGGTCGTCTGACGATCCGGGGCGGAAGAGAAAGAGCGCACTTTCCGGTGGGCGAGATGCGGGGTCGTCAGGAACCGCAAGGCGACCCTCCCAGCACCGCCGAAGCGAGGAGCCGGCGAAGGAGGCGGAGGAAAAACCGCGGCAGCCCGGGGACGAACGCCCCGCAAAAACAAGCGCGCCGGCCGCCGCCCTGGCGGCCGAAGACGCCGCCCGGTCTTCGGACGCGCAGTCGGGTTCCGACGCGGGCGAGCCCAGCCGCGAACAGACCGGAGCGCACGGCACGGCGGCTGATAAGCAGCCGCCGGGCCCGGCGGGCGGGAAAGGCGGACACGGCGCGCCGGCCGCCAGAGGCGGTGGCTGGGCGGGCGGTGGGCAGAAGCCGGCGGTCGGCAGCTCGCACGGCGGAGACGCCGACGCCCCGGCAGCACTGCTCTCGAGAAGGCCCCAGGGGAAGGCCAGGATCGCCCCGCCCCAGGGGCTGGATGCTCCGGCTGGCGGTGCCGCCGACCCGCAGTCGACGTCGGGTGCCGCCGCGGCAGCGCGCGCCGCCGACGGCGCCGGGCCGTCCGTTCCGAAGCATGAAGGCGCCCCCGAAGGCAACCGCCCGATTAGCGCTGAGGGTGCGGACGACGACAGCAGGCCATCTGCTCCAAAGCACGAAGGAACACCCGAAGCCAACCGTCCAATAAGCGCGAAGGGTGTGAATCTCGACAGCAGGTCATCTGCTCCAAAGCATGAAGGACCCCCGAACGTCAACCGTCCAATTGGCGCTAAGGGTGCGGAACGCAGGCCATCCGTTCCAAAGCGCGAAGGAACCCCAACCGCCAGCGCCGACGGGGCGGCGCATGACGCCACCCCGCCCTCGCCGGCGGGCGCGAGGCCCGACGGAGGCAGGCCCCGCGCGCCCTACCGGACGCCGCGCCCCGAAACCGACACCAGCTCGTCGTTGACGACGACGCGGACGTACCCCGCTGCGGGCGGCGACGTCGTGACCGCGGTGCGGCAGTCGCCGGCCGGGTGCGAGAGCGAGAGCGACCGAGAGCTGTCGGGCGACTTGTCCGACTCGGACGACCTGGGGGGCGACCGGGAAGCAACCGCGCTGCTCCGGTTGGAGCGGGAGCTAGGCGAAGCGAGGCGTGGGGTGCGGAAAATGAGGGAGAAGAGTAGAGAAGAGCGGCAGAAGGTCAGCGAGCTGGCGGAGGACCTAGAGCACGCGTGGGCGAGGAAGCAGGAGGAGATCTGGCGCGAGAAGCAAGCCGGCATCGAAGAGCGGGAGAACCGGCGCCTCGACGCCGAGTTCGAAGAGACGATCCGCCGCAGCGAGCGGCTGGCGGCCAACGCGGCCCGCTTCGCGCGCGCCGAGGAGAACGACCGCCGCCGCCGCACGGCCAGCGGCGAGCGCCGGGCCGCGACGCCTCCCCCGCAGCAGCCCCGCCCCGCGGCCAAGCAAAACGCCGCCCGCCGCGTACCGAAGACCAGGAGCAAGACCCCCGCCGCCAAGGCCACCTTCGCTCCCGTCCTACAGCAGCTGGCCGAGCTCCGCCGCGAGCTGCGGTCGTGGGGCGCCCGGAAGCCGTCGAAGTCGCCCCCACCTCGGAAGGCGGCTGGCCGCTTGCCCGCCCACGGGTCGAAGCCTAACTCGCAGGCACCGCGCAACCGACCGGTTGCAGCGGCTCCCCGGAGGTTGCCCCGTGCGGGATCCGGGTCACCAGCCTCGCGCCTGCCGACGGGATCCGACGGCGCTGGCGAAACCCGGCCGAAGTCCGGGACGCCGGAGTCCTCCCGGACGCCGACGCCGCAGGCTTCTCGGGGGAGGTTGCCCCGAGCGGGATCTGGGTCGCCTGCCTCGCGCCAGCCAACGGGATCCGACGCCGGCGAAACCCGGCTGAATTCCGGGACGCCAGAGTCCTCCCGGGCGCCGACGCCGCAGGCTCATCGGGCGAGGTTGCCCCGTGCCGGATCTGGGTCACCTGCTTCGCGCCAGCCAACGGGATCCGACGGCGCTGCGGCCGGCGAACCCCGGCCGAATCCCGGGACGCCAGAGTCCTCCAGGGCGCCGCAGGCTCCTCGGGGGAGGTTGCCCCGCGCGGGATCCGGGTCGCCTGCCTCCCGCCAGCCAACGGGATCCGACAGCGCTGCGGCCGGCGAACCCCGGCCGAATTCCGGGCGCACGCCGTCTCCCAGCACGCGGACGGCAACGCCGCCCCGCACGCCGGAGGCCGCGCTGCGGAGCCCCGCCGCGGCGACGCCGCCCCGGCTGGGCCCGGCGAAGCTGGTCCGTTCGACGTGGGCTCCGCTGTCGCCGCTCGGCCGGGTTTCCGCGCACGCGGGGCGGGCCGGCGGCCGCTCGACGGCGGTGCCCGCCGTCGCGAACCTGATGGCGAAGCGCGGGGGGCACCGCCCGCAAAACGACACCGGGTACGCCGCCATGCTGCGCGAGCGGGCATCGCGCCGGAGCGGCACCGGCACCCGCACGAGGACACCCCCCGGGGCCTTGCCCGCCCGGCGCCCCCCGTGGTCCACGTCCGGCTCGTCCTCCGACGGCACGGGGCTGCGGAGGAAACCCCGCGCCGGCGGGAAAAAAGTGCACGCGCACGGCCCCCGGCATCCGAAGCGCCGCACGCGGAGCTCGTCGCCTGGGTCCGCGCGATCTGCGTCGCTGGATAGGTGGAGCACCGGGGAGCGCCGGGGGGACACACAGCGGCAGGGAGCGCGAAGGGGCGCGTCGCTGGATAGGTGGGGCGCTGGGGAACGCCGGGAAACGCGGAGAAGCGTGTCGCCCGCGTCGGCGCGGTCGAGCCGGCGGGGGGACACGCAGCGGCAGGGGGGCAGGCAGGCAGCGCGAAGGAGCACATCGCTGGATAGGTGGGGCGCTGGGGAACGCCGGGAAACCGGCCGGCGGGGGGACACGCAGCGGCAGGGGGGGAGGCAAGCATCGCCGCCGGCGTCGGTCAGGGAAGCGCGCCCACGCAGTACGAGTGCCGGGCGCCGCGACGACACGGGGAACGGGGCGCGGGGCGGCCGGAAGGGCGCCCCGCCGGGGGGGAAGGCTGCCGCCGCCGCCGCCGCCGACGGACCTGCCGACGCGGGGCGAACGCGGTCGATCCTCCGGTCGGCCAGCCAGCCGGCGCCGGCGAAGCCCCCCGGGTACGAGCGGTACGCGGACGCGCGCCGGTCCGTGTCCCCGCTTTCGTCACGGGGCAGGGCGTCGCCCCCGGCCGTCACGTTCGGCATCGAAGACGAAGAACCCCCGGCGCCGCCGCCGGACCTGCCCCCCGGGGTGCGCCTGTACCACGAGGCGGTGGAGGTCGCGGCCATCAAGGACGCGTGGGCGGCGCGGCAGCGCGCGTACCGGTCGAGCCGGGAGCACGAAGACTACCCGTTCAAGCCGGAGATCAGCAAGGCGACCCGACGGAGCCAGACGGGGAAGACGCCGCCCGGGTTCGGCGGGCTGTTCCGCGAGAAGCGGCGGCGGGCGCGCGAAAAGCAGCCGTGGCTGACCGGGCCGCAGAAGGAGCTGCTCGAGTGCACGTTCCGGCCGGAGATCAACCGGGGCCCGGCGAAAGGCGGCCAGCAGGGCGAGCCGGCCCACCTCCGGCTGTACGACGACGCGGAGGAGTTCCGCGGCAGGCGGTACCAGGCCTCGCGGCTGCTGCACGACCACTGGTCGTCGCTCGCGAACCTGACCATCAAAAACCCGATGACACCCCCTGCGGCCCCCTCCGCCGTCGTGCACGCGCTCGCGGTCGACACGGAGCGCATCCGGCAGGCCCACTACCAGCGCCACGAGTTCCAGGCGATCCTTTCCCCCCGCGTAGACGACACCAACACGCACCAACCCCAAGCGACCGACCGCACCGGGCTCACGCACACCGGCTGCGGGACTCCCCCCGCGGCGTTCTCCCCGCGGACGGGCAGCACCCCGCTGACTTACGACCGGCTGAAAATCGAAGCCACGCACCTTCCCCCGTCGCGCTGGCAGCAGCAGGGTTCTGGGGAGGGTGCCTACGAGGTGGAGGGTGAAGGGGAGGGGGACCCAGTGCCGTCGCGGAAGAGCACGGTGGAGGCGTGGTTGAACTCGCTGGTGTACGCGAGGGAGAAGCAGGAGATCATACTCGAAGCCGTGCGCGGCGAGATGCGGCGCGAGGCCTCCCGGAAGGCGGACCGGCGGCACTGGCGGAAGCACGCCGGGAAGCAGGGCGCGAACAAGGAAGACGCCGACGACGGCGCCGCGTCGGGCGCCGACAACGACGAGCACTCGGGCGGAACACAGGTGGCAGCCGACCCGAACAGGCGCGGCAGTGCGGCGAGTGCGCTGAAGGCGGCGAGCGAGCTGCACGCCGAGGGGAAGATCCGGCAGGAGAAGCGGGCGGAGGTGGTCCGCGCGACGCGCCGGGCCAGCCAAGCGCAAGCGAACGTGGGGCACTACTTGGACAAGCGGTCCAAGGACTTGGCCGCCGACCGCAAGCGCACCGCACTGTGGCGGGTGTTCTGCGAGGTTTCGCAGGGCACGGACCCGGCGACCCCCGTTGCCGCCGAGCTGTTCACGCAGTCGGCCTTGCGGTACGCCAAGGTCATCGCGCCGGTGCTCGTCCGGACCGGGAAGCGGCACTTCACGTTCGAAGCGCTCTGCGACGCGTGCGAAACCAGCACCTTCGGCCCTCTCACCGTCGCCGCGAAATCGCCCGAGCTCCCCGCGGCGGCCCCGCCGGGCGTCCGGAAAACGGTGTCCGGCAAAGTGCACGCGAAGCTGCACAAGGAAGCCGTCGTTCGCAAGCAGAGGATGGCCGACCTCGTGGAAGCGAAGGGCTACGACAAGCTGCCGGAGGAGTGCACGTTCAAGCCGAAGACGCGGGGCTACCGCAAGCCGCCGGAGTCGCCGAGCCAAGGGACTGCGACGCCGGCGCCGTGCGACCGCTCGCAGGATGAGCAGCTCGAGGACGCGAAGGCTGACATTCTGGACCGCCTGAAGGACATCATCGCGTCTTCAATCGCAGCACAGAAAGCGTGAGCAGACTTTCGATACCGAAGTGACAACAAGTACCGAGCAGATACAACCAGCCACGCTGTACTCGTGCTGTGCCAGCTTCCCGGCTGTCCCCTGACGAGGTGTCAATTGTACGACTGGACATATAGTATAGACCACCCTCCCTTGCAAAAAGTGTGCGGGGTAAACTCTCAGGAACATTGGCGTGGGGCGTTCGTTCGGCGAGCGGACCCCGAACCTTTTGGTCTCGCTTCAGTTCGGCTCAAGATGCCTGAGGTGACGGAAAGCCCACCGTCGTTTTTTGATCCTGTCATGCCGGCCCTTCCCTAGCAGAATTTTCTGTGTGAGACAGGTTGGTCTTCCCCTACTGTACCGGGAAAGTACGGTGCGCCGAAGCCATCGGACCGGGAAGCGGCAGTGCAACCGTTGGCATTTTGTCTAAGATGCATCATCGCATCTTCGCTCGCATGTTATCGCTAAGAAAGGCCTTGTTAAATCTCATCCCGTACTTACCAGACAGACACTCATTTTCTCTTAGAAATATCCCCTCCAGAAGAAACGGGCTGTGGAGCAGAAGCGCGCGGTTGGCCTATTTCTTTGTGGGAAGGACACTACGTTCCCTTTTCCTTTTCTTTTCTTATAGAGGCGCCCATATAGATCCAACCAAATAAAGGCAGAATTGACCGGGCTAACCCACGAGCTGTGTCGTTCCTGTATTCTTTGTTCCACCTTCTGGGTTATTTTCTGCGAGTTCTAGAATAATTTGCAGTCATTTGCACGAGAAACAACGGCAACGTGTCAAAGAATGCGCCGGTTCAGCCTCGTCAGGTCGTCTTTGTACCAGCTGTGTGAGGTGGGCGGTGTTTGCTTGACGAGGCAACGAACCTTGTAAAGAGGGTCAAAAATCCTGAAACAAAAAGAGTGATGAGATGCGGCGGATGTAGCATAGCTCCTCCGCTGTTGTTTGCAATCCGCAGGCTCGCAAAAGCTACGTGCCAGCCATTCGTTACAGCCACTGGTTGCAGCTACTTGCTGCTACTACTCTTGATACTTGTCCACCGAGTCGAAAAAGCTACTTGCTGCAGCTATTGTGTGCGACTGACATAGCCAACTTGCCGAGAGCGAATTTCAAAGCACCGTGTGCCAGTCGGGGATCGGGCCGGCTGATTTTATCCAAAGAAAAAAGAACAAGAATCCAAAATGCCGAAGCACAACAATGAGATCCCCCGGAACCACTTCCGGAAGCACTGGAACCCGGAGTCGAGTCAGAAGGGACATGTCAAGACTTTCTTCCAGCAGCCGATGCAGAAGAAGTCGAGGAGGATCCGCAGGCAGCAGAAGGCGAAGTTGATGTTCCCGCGTCCCGCCGGCGGATGCCTGCGCCCCGTCGTGCAGAGCTGCTCGCAGAGGTACAACATGAAGACGCGAGCGGGCAAAGGCTTCACCCTCGAGGAGATCAAGGCCGCCGGTCTCTGCTCGAAGTACGCCAGGACCATCGGCGTCGCTGTCGACCACCGAAGGAGGAACCACTGCGAGGAATCCCTCGCAGCCAACACCCAGCGGTTGAAGGAATACGTCAGCAAGCTGGTTCTCTTCCCTCTGAAGGGAGGCGCCAAGGCTCAGGGCCCTGTGGCCCAGGCATCCGCAGACGCGCTCAAAGCAGTGGCTCAGGACAACTCCCGCAGTGTCATGGGTGCTGGTCTGAAGCCGAAGAAGGAGCAGGACGCGCCGCGCGACCTCACCAAGGACGAGAAGTCGCGCCACATCTACAACTACCTCCGCGCGCAGAACCGCAACGAGAAGTTCATCGGCATCCGACTGTCCCGCAAGCTCCGCAAGGAGAAGAAGGAGAAGGCCGACAAGTAAGCGCACCGCACGCCGCCAAACCCACCACCCGCATCCAAAAAAGAAGCTGTCAACACGAGGGAGGCGTCTCGGGAAATAGCTGGGGGTCCCCGCCACATCTCCAGCCACGAAGATCTGGACCCGACCTTCGTCGGGGTAAGAGAATAGCGGCTAGGCCGTCGGGGTAAGAGAATAGCGGCTAGGCCGTCGGGGTAAGAGAATAGCGGCTAGGCCGTCGGGGTAAGAGAATAGCGGCTAGGCCGTCGGGGTAAGAGAATAGCGGCTAGGCCGTCGGGGTAAGAGAATAGCGGCTAGGCCGTCCTTCTTGTTGCGGCAGAGGCAGCCCGCGGCCCCCCTCTCCACGGCATGTGTCTGAAGACCAGCTGGGTCGTGTCCGTTACAGATGTGGAGGATACGTTTTCTCCTCGCCGTGCTGAGTGCATGGTTTGCATGATTGCGAGCGTCGTGGTCATCATTTTTGAAGAGGCTCTTTCGTTTTCGAAACGTTACGAATCTACCGAGCAAAGCCGTAGAATCCTCCGCACACTCTGGTTTCTTGTTGCAGCGGGGGGGGGAGAGGGGTAGAATAGTTGGCATGCCCTGCTGCAGTGTGCACCGCACGGTCCCAGCTTGCTATCGCTGTGGCGCAGACACACGCGACGGCTGAACAAAGCGCGGCTGGCAGCGGCAAGTATCGACCGCACATTCTCCAGTCGCAGGCTCGATACGCCGGGGATCCAGTTTGTCGTCCCTTTGGCTGCCCGCCTGCGCGCATTGCAGGAGAATCCCGGCCTCCCCCTTTTTTTCTCGGGGCGCCTTTCCTATTCCGCCGTGCAGCAAGCGTGCTGACGGGTTCATCAAGTGCTGCAGAGCAGTCATCAGTAGCGTGGGTTCGTTTCTCTCCCCCTCGTTTGCGTTTTTAGTACTGTGGTGGGACGCAAACGCGAAGAAACGAGCGAAGGGTCATCCAACGATGGCTCCGACCGGGAGGCCACAACGACCACCCACTCGTAGGCCGCCTCCGCGGCGGCACAACAAACGCGTTCCATCTGTTGTGACGTAGACACGGAGTGTGCATAGTGCGTTGCTCAGAGTATGACAATCACACTAATGCAACAAATTTACCTACTGTGGTGGCTGGAAACGACGGGGCCGCGTGTTTTAGAGGTTGTTCAGCAGAACCTTCCAACCTGAAAACGAAAACAGGATAGGACATCCCCAAGTGGGAAGCGGTTAACTAGCACGCGCCAACAAAGCGCAAGCGCCTGGCCTATTTTTTTTGCGACAACCAATTTCTGCTTCCCTGGAGACAGTAATTTGTAGCAAAAAGGGCGCCAGCAGCTCGGACACATTAATAACGTAAGATTTCATGGCCACGTTGCAGATGCGGATAATTGGGAATTGACACCAGTCAGAGGCATGTACAGTTCGTGGTCTAGCATTGGATAAACCGTCGTAGCCAGATACGAAGATGCAGTTAAGCTGGGTATATTGAGGATTGACAACGAGCAGACACGAGTCACTGGAAACCCTGTGTCTTTAATGTCAGCACGAGATAGATTAATACAAGCGTGTCACGCACTAGACATGTGATACGTACTCCGTACGTGGTACGGACTGCGAGACATACCAGGATAAGTGGCACGGACTGACGTGAGAAACACCAGTGTGTTACGTACTAGACATGTGATTCGTCCTACGCACTACGTACGTTGTAGTTGTGCACACATCGTCACGCTGTGTCTCTCTTTCAAGGTCTGCGTCGATATAGGTAAAAGGCGGGCGGTTAAACAGAAAAGAGAAAATGCCGAAGCACAACAATGAGATCCCCCGGAACCACTTCCGGAAGCACTGGAACCCGGAGTCGAGTCAGAAGGGACATGTCAAGACTTTCTTCCAGCAGCCGATGCAGAAGAAGTCGAGGAGGATCCGCAGGCAGCAGAAGGCGAAGTTGATGTTCCCGCGTCCCGCCGGCGGATGCCTGCGCCCCGTCGTGCAGAGCTGCTCGCAGAGGTACAACATGAAGACGCGAGCGGGCAAAGGCTTCACCCTCGAGGAGATCAAGGCCGCCGGTCTCTGCTCGAAGTACGCCAGGACCATCGGCGTCGCTGTCGACCACCGAAGGAGGAACCACTGCGAGGAATCCCTCGCAGCCAACACCCAGCGGTTGAAGGAATACGTCAGCAAGCTGGTTCTCTTCCCTCTGAAGGGAGGCGCCAAGGCTCAGGGCCCTGTGGCCCAGGCATCCGCAGACGCGCTCAAGGCAGTGGCTCAGGACAACTCCCGCAGTGTCATGGGTGCTGGTCTGAAGCCGAAGAAGGAGCAGGACGCGCCGCGCGACCTCACTAAGGACGAGAAGTCCCGCCACATCTACAACTACCTCCGCGCGCAGAACCGCAACGAGAAGTTCATCGGCATCCGACTGTCCCGCAAGCTCCGCAAGGAGAAGAAGGAGAAGGCCGACAAGTGAGAAACGCCGCGCCCCTAAGCAATTGTCCAGTTCCACGCATCAGCGGAGAGTGAAGTCTCTTCTCTCTCTTTCTCTTTATCCTGCTTTCTTTTTTGTTGTCGGCGCTGTCCGCCGCGCCTTCTTCAGTCATCTCGGTCCTCTGTTGGCTATACCAGTTCACCCCTGTATCTCCTGAAACGGTGTCGAATTACCTACCGATTTTTTACATGGTCCAGCCGGTGGTCAGTATTGCTTCACACTTGCGGTCACTTCTTGACGGCAGGTTTGTGAAGACGTGTCACGAGGGGCCTTCGGAATGGGGTGGACTTGGATCCAGGTTGCCAACGGATCGGGCGTTTTCGGGGGCTTAAGTCTGCTCATCAGGTTGCGGCCACACCCGCGCAGTCGTTGTTCTTCTTCGTCTTCTGGTTCTCGTGGGACACACCCACCCACACACGCACCCATACATACAAAAGAAAAGAAAACGGTCAAGAAGCAATTCCGTCATCACGATCGAGCGTGCGGGAGATAGCCGGTGGCGGGGTTTGAATGGGGGGAGCAGAGGCGCCTAGTGTGCGCCCGGCCGCCAGCCCGCCGAGCTGCAGAGACAACGCGACTTCCGTTCTTGCATCACGCTCCCCTTTCTGTTCGCGTTTCTTTATATTCCGAAGGCTTCTGCTGCGGGCACGGTGGGCAGCTGTGTGGCGGGGCCCCGCGACGCCTGAGCGCACAGCAACCGCAGGGGAAAATGGTACAATACCGTGTTCCGGTGGACCACGGTGTTGTGGCCATTTTTTAGGGTCTGGGCTCACGGTCGCGTTGGGGCTCTTTGGGCATAGGCTCGTTAAGGCTCGAAGACTGCCCGCAGAACGCGAAGACAATCATCACCACCACAGTGCATGAAAACTCTACAGGAAACCGAAAACACAGCCACAAAACATAACCGACTGGCATCCAATCTTACTGGGTGCACCGAGAAACGTCCAGAAAGTCCCGGAAGCCTCGCTTTAGAACGGTGCAGGCTGAAGAAACGGCCCAAGAATGTCCCCACCAAATAGTCGGGGACCACAAAGGACCCACTCTGGACCCATCAGATACCCAAAACTGGAAGCCAGGACCCACTCTGGACCCCATCAGATACCCAAAACTGACTCTGGACCCCAAAACTGGAAGCCAGGACCCACTCTGGACCCATCAGATACCCAAAACTGGAAGCCAGGACCCACTCTGGACCCCATCAGATACCCAAAACTGGAAGCCAGGACCCACTCTGGACCCCATCAGATACCCAAAACTGACTCTGGACCCCAAAACTGGAAGCCAGGACCCACTCTGGACCCATCAGATACCCAAAACTGGAAGCCAGGACCCACTCTGGACCCCATCAGATACCCAAAACTGGAAGCCAGGACCACCCAGGTGGCCCCAAAACGTTGGCTTAGGCCCAGTTTGGAGGCATTACAGGGCAGCGGTTTCAGAATGCCTCTCTGGTGTCCTTTTGGCGCTAGGCGGACCCTGTCTGGTCAGGTGTGGCCGTGTTGTGCAGAAATATCACATGGCTACGAGCGGAGTCTGGCTAATGAATTGGGTAAGCAAGCTGGGAAGCTGGAAACCAATGTTCCCAGCTGATTCAGGCAACCTCGCGTTATCACCAATGCCAGCCCCTGCTTTGTGTGATTGAACCCGAGACAGGAAAAGGAAAGAAAGGTGCACCGACCCGCCGCCAAAGCCTGCGGCAAAGAACCCCCGCAAAATGAACCCACTCGACGGCGCGTTCGACGAGCAAGCGGTGGTGGCGGCGGGCGACCAGCGGAGCAAGCGCGCCTCGCTCGCGGTATCCGTCGCTGCACGCGGGCCTCTTCTTCGGCGAATGCGTGCTCGGACCCGGCAGCGACGAAGACGACGAAGAAGAGGCGCCCACGCCGGGAGAAACGGACGACGAAGGCGGCGAAGCCAGCCTCGCCACGTCGGGACCACGACGGACCCACGCTGGGACCCACTTTTGCCAGATCGTTACCAGAAACCTAAACTGTAAACCAACCGCCCCAAAACGTTGGGCTTAGGGGCGGCGGTTTCGGAATACCGGTCAGCCGGGAGAAACGGACGACGAAGGCGGCGAAGCCAGCCTCGCCACGACGGACCCACTCTGGGACCCACTTTTGCCAGATCGTTACCAGAATCCTAAAACTGTAAACGCCCCAAAACGTTGGGCTTAGGCTCGGTTCGGGGGCAATACAGGGCGGCGGTTTCAGAATACCGGTCAGCCGGGAGAAACGGACGACGAAGGCGGCGAAGCCAGCCTCGCCACGTCGGGACCACAACGGACCCACTCTGGGACCCACTTTTGCCAGATCGTCATCAGAAACCTAAAACTGTAAACCAACCACCCAGGTGGCCCCAAAACGTTGGGCTTAGGCTCGGTTCGGGGGCATTTCAGAATACCGGTTGTGGCCGTGTTACGCAGAAGGTAGAAGTATCACGAAGCTGCAAACCACCCAAATGTTCCCAGCTAATTCAGGCAACCCCGCGTTATCACCCCTACCAGTCCCTGCTTTGTTTATCGAACCCGAGACAGGAACCGAAAGAAAGGCGCATCGACCCACCGCCGGCAACACAAAAAAGCCTGCGGCAAGGAACCCCCGCAAAATGAACCCCCTCGACGGCGCGTTCGACGAGCAAGCGGTGGTGGCGGCGGACGACCAGCGGAGCAAGCGCGCCTCGCTCGCGGTATCCGACGCACCGTCAGCCTCCGCTCCCAGTCGGGCGTCGCTGCACGCGGGCCTCTTTCTTCGGCGAAGGCGGCGAAGCCAGCCTCGCCACGTCGGGACCACGACGGACCCACGCTGGGACCCACTTTTGCCAGATCGTTACCAGAAACCTAAAACTGTAAACCAACCGCCCCCAAACGTTGGGCTTAGGGGCGGCGGTTTCGGAATACCGGTCAGCCGGGAGAAACGGACGACGAAGGCGGCGAAGCCAGCCTCGCCATGACGGACCCACTCTGGGACCCACTTTTGCCAGATCGTTACCAGAAACCTAAAACTGTAAACCAACCACCCCAAAACGTTGGGCTTAGGCTCGGTTCGGCCGTGTTGCGCAGCGCAGAAGGTAGAAGTATCACGAAGCTGCAAACCACCCAAATGTTCCCAGCTGATTCAGGCAACCCCGCGTACCAGTGCCTGCTTTGTTTATCGAAGCCGAGACAGGAACCGAAAGAAAGGCGCATCGACCCACCGCCGGCAACACAAAAAAGCCTGCGGCAAGGAACCCCCGCAAAATGAACCCCCTCGACGGCGCGTTCGACGAGCAAGCGGTGGTGGCGGCGGACGACCAGCGGAGCAAGCGCGCCTCGCTCGCGGTATCCGACGCACCGTCAGCCTCCGCTCCCAGTCGGGCGTCGCTGCACGCGGGACTCTTCTTCGGCGAAGGCGTGCTTGGGCCCGGCAGCGACGAAGACGACGAAGAAAAGCAGCGGCTCGTCGGCGATGTGCCGAAGCGTGCGGCGCCCACGCCGGGGGAAACGGACGACGAAGGCGGCGGAGCCAGCCTCGCGACGTCGACGTTCAACCTCTGCAACGTCTGCCTCGGCGCCGGCACGCTGGCCATGCCGTTTGCGTTCAGGAACACGGGCATCGCCTTCGGGCTCATTCTGCTGACGCTCATATACGTCCTGATGGCGCTGTCGGCCGTCATGCTCTGCGACGCCGCGATCCGCGTCACCCCGAACGTGTCGACCGTCACCTACGGCGGCATCATGCGCGCAGTCTTCGGTCACAGAGGGACGGTGGCCGTGCAATGGATCATCGTCGTCGCCGCTCTCGGCATCAGCATCGCGTACTTCCAGCTCGTCGGCGACTTGGTCGCGCCGGTCGTCGCGTATTGGATGGGCGACGGGCCCGAGGAATACTGCTCGGCTTGGGCGAAGCGGCGGACGCCGATGTTCTTCGCCCTCGCCGTGGAGGTCGCCCTCTGCGTCCTGCCGACGCTTTCCGCGCTGCGGTACGTCTCCCTGGTCGCAGTCGTCTCGATGATGTACCTTACGTTCGTCGTTGCGTACGACAGCATCGTCGACGACGACAACTTCGCCCCGGGGGATCCTGTTGAGCAGTTCCTGTTCAGCGGGGATGTCTTTCGGTCGATTGGTTTGCTGACGTTCGCGTTCGCACCGCACATCCAAGTCGTGCAGATGCTCGCGGAGTTCGAGCGGCCGACGCCGAAGCGGATTCGGGTGTGGATCTGGTCGTCGCTGACGCTCTGCTGGGCGATCTACGCGGTCGTCGGCGCCTTCGGGTACGCCGCGTTTCGGTCGCAGACCGAGGGCAACATCCTCCTGAACCACTCCGCGGCCGACATGAAGATAACCATCGGCCGGATCGGCGTCGCCGTCTCCGTCCTCGCAGGGTACCCCACCATGTGTGCGCCGTGCGCCAGCGCGCTGGACGGGTTTTTTTTCCCGCACAAAAAGCCGTCGGTGTGGGGGAGGAGGCTGCTGTGGGTGTTCTTCGTGATAGCCGTCAGCTTCCTCATCGCGTACGTCGTCGAGGACGTCAGCTTGGTGCTGGGCCTGACAGGCGCCGGCGCGCTGACGGTTGCCGCGTTCCTGTTGCCCGCCGCCATATACCTGGCGGTCAACAAGGAGGAGCTTGGGCTCACTGGATCCTTCCTGATGGTCACCGCCTGGGTCATCATCGTCGTGGGGTCAGTCTTCGGCACCGTGTCCGTCGTGGTGACCCTCATGGAAGCGTTCGACCCGTCCGACGACGAAACGTGCATCTGGCCGCTCAACTGCCCAGACGTCCGGTGCTGCCCCGATGCAGGCCCTCGGTTTGACCCACCCATTGGCGTCAACGAAACGTGTCCTGTCCCGACGTAACTGGCGCTTCGCCTTGTGCTCGCATGATACCGTCACACCGATGAGCCCACATCATGCTCGGGTCTTCTTCTTAGTTCAGCACCAACGGAAACGCCCGAAACTGGTTGCCTGCCTGTTGCATCGCGAAGTAGTGGGCGGACTAGCGTTGGCAGTGATACTTTGGGAAGAAAAGAGATTGGGGAGGAGAGAAGGGGATAAGTTGGGTGTTTTTGGGCTCGTGCGTTTTGCGGCTGTTGCCTGCTGCGATGGTGCACGAACAAGGTGGCCTTTTCGTATTGCGCTATTTACGTGGTACTTTATCTGCGTTGTGTGTAGTCGTTAAATAGAGAAGGCCTCGTTTAAGCACTATGAGTGTGGTACACGTCCACTCTCTTTGGCTTTACCGAATTCAGAGGTAGCACGCAGGAGCCACAGCATTCAGTGTTTTTTCTAGCGTTATTTGTGGATTAGAAGGTCGGTATTTTAAAGTCTCCGGTTGACCGTAGAGGCTTGAGTATGGCGGGGGGTTGAGAAAAGTGAGAGGGTGCAGCTCGCGGGTGCAGCTCGTTTCGGGTGTTGTGTACTTACAATTGTTCGAGCAACCGCAGAGATACATGTCACCTTCGTGCACGTGCTCAGTATCAACGGCGAAGCCCGAAACTGGTTGCCTGCTGCCAGCCCTTCGTGCACGCTTCCCCGCTGCGTGGCATCGGCGCGTGTGTCGATAGTGGTGGCAGCGATGACACGGCGTCCACGCGGCCAATCAGCACAGTGGAGTTATGAGGATTTACGCGCATGTGGCAGAACATGTGAAAAGGCATACCATGCGATCACATCGTAACTCTAGATAAGAATGTGATCACATCGTATGTCACGTGTAAAGTCACTCGTACTTTCCGTAGCAAGTGGGGCAAGTCTGTCTCCATCTATCCATCCACCTTCTTCAAACAAGTACGACAACCATTTTTTTTCTTGAACGGGAAAAACACGCAGTCTTTTATCCCCGAGGTTTTATTATCCCGCAATCGAACCAGGTTGTAATACCTAAGCACATACACACCTTCTCCGGTAGCTCCCGGCTCAGCCGACTCTCGCGGCCTTCTTAAAGGCCCAGTGTCCTTCCGCATGGAGGCACACGGAAGAGCTCCCCCGCAAGGGTGCTTACCCCCGCGAGTAAAAGGGTGCTGCTTTCCAAGGCAGGTATTCTCATCTTGCAAGGTGGCCGGTGCTTCCTCACGGGCCCCGACGCACGCCTGCGTCCTCTCCATCCAACCCTCTGCTTTTCTTCTTTCTCTGTATCTCCAAGTTCTCCCCTCGTGCTGGCACCGCGAAGCGAGGTCCGTCGCTGCTAGCGGGCCCAGAGAAGGGAAATAAAGTTGAGGAGGCCGCCAGTCGCAGCAAGTGTCCAATCTCAAAGGAGGAACTGCATCGCATCCACACGAGAAACACAGGCTCTGGGAATCAGTGCCGTGGCGGAAGCGTTCACAAAAAAGACCCATTTGCGGTGTTATCCAGCAGGCCCAGACCGACCCAAGCCTTGCAAATCATTTCGCACAACCTTTTTGCTACCTACCCGTTGGGTTTGAGGAAAAGCCCAGAAGAAACTGTGGCTTACCGAACTCCTACAGAAATCCTGTAAAATTGCGATTTGGATACCGCCATGATATTGTACTACGGAAGTCCTGTAATTGCGCTTTGGAAAACACCACGAAATTGTAGCTGTTTTGTTTCTCCCCCCCTCTAGCCTCCGTCGAAAGAAGTACCGGGCGGCCCCTCGTGTGTGTGTGTTTTTTTTTTTTTTTTTTTTTGGCGCCGTCGCTTTCGCGTAGCGGACCTCGATCGTCTGTGCCACTAGTGTTCGCTCATCCCCAGCGCTTAGGAATTGTGTGTTCCTTCGGGTCGTGGCGTGGACTGCCAAGTCCGCTCGTATCCACGTACTTTTGCTCACTTGTTTCTCTCTGTGCAACGTAACGGTCTATCGCTGCTTCGTTCTAGCCAGCCACGCCAACCTTCATGCTTCCATCCTTTCCGGGACAAGACTTCGGACAATCAACCTCCATCATTCAACGTAGCACTCAACATCAACACCGTCTATATCATATGGAGCTCATCCCGGTAACTCAACCCTCAGCGCTCGACACTCAAACCTCAACGCGTACATCCACTCACACTCAACACCAGCACCCTCATCAAATCATATTTGACCTCAACACCACTCACAACACTACCTCTTGGCCGTGGTCAACAGTCCAGTGAGTTTGTCGAAGTTCATGCTTGACAACCACTCGACGAAGAACACCGCTGGGAGTTCGCTCTTTTCGCTCATTCTGCCCGTTCTCTAGAGTCGGCCTGCAACGACACGCCCACCTATTTAAGGGTCGAGATCTCGTTCGTTAACGGAATCAACCTGACAAATCACTCTCCACCAACCAGGAGCGGCCATGCACCACCACACATTTCATCGAGAAAGAGCTCTCAATCTGTCAATCCTTGAGATCGTCCCGACCTAGTAAAATTCCCCGTGTTGAGTCAAATTAAGCCCGCACAAGACCCAGATGGCACTCCCGTGTCTCTAATGTACGTTTGCCCGCTCCTTTGGGAGAAGGAACAGAGGTACTCTTTGGTATTGCCTGGTAACCCGTCTGGGGAGCTCTGTAACCTCGGTACGAACCCAAGACAGGGAACCTGGGGCTTCTCGGAAAGGTTTCGTCGCCCATCCATTCATAGCAGCTACACTGATCCTTTTTGACGTGTCTTCACCTTGAAGGTGCTCTGTCTGAGCTTGACCGACCGTAAGTCCTTACCGGCGACCGGTGTGACTCTAAGGCACCGGACCTTAAAACCAAATCAAATAAAAAGGCTAGGCAGAGGGATGAAGGGGTTGAGATACCGTCATGGGAACTGCTCCAGGGAGGCAGGATGGGAGGTTAGAATAAAGTCGTACAGTTGCCAGAGTTCTTGTCTCGCCTCGTGGACGTAAATCATTTTCGCGACTGTTTCTTGTATTCACTTTCCTTCAATGACCACGGTTACCCATGGTTAAGGCGTACGAAAATAACGCTAGAAACTTAGACCCTAATAACGCTAAAATCATCTGCACAATAACACGAAACGCAAGACAAACCCCTCGTTTGCACCTTTGCTGCAGTGACCATCTTTCCATAAATTCCCCATCTTGAAAAGCTTGCAAAACGTCTGCTTTGCGAGAATAGGCACAGAAGGGTATCCCTCCAATCCGGGACTGCACGTCGAGTCACTAATCCCACGCCTGGTGGTGTCACGACATACGACCCGGGGCGCATCACCCAGTAGTATGTGCACGTAGTGATATATCACACCATGCAGTAGCACTACACAGCAGGGACGGATATGCTGCAGAGCGGTGTGTGGTATCTACCACCTCCTCTGCTAGTGCTCGACACAGCAGTACCACCTAGCAGTACTGCATGTAGGTACGTACGTAGTACTCCTACTATGCATACGTACTGTGTATACCCATGGTACACGCTACGTGTGTGTATGCATTCACTACACCGCTAGCAGTATCACCACCCTCGGAGTTTCCGACACATTCAATTCCGTTAAACCCCGTACGGACGGAAGGAGTAGGGTCCGCGGAAAGCCTTTCCGCGGGGAAACCTATGATCCTTTTCGACGTGTCTTCGCCCGGGAGGCGCAGTCTCCGAACACGAGCTCGGGTTCTGAATTTTGTATACCAATCTATGTCCCCCGTCCGTGAAGGGTTTTAAGATATTTAGTTCATGCATGTCTGGTCCACTTGGCGAGCTTCCTCTCCTAAGCTCTATTCCACATCCAATCGATAGCAACGACCGCCGGCGACGAATGCCAAGGACGTTGTCAGTGCAAGCTGATGACTTGCGCCTACCAGGCTTTCCTTCTGCGGACGAGACGCCTTTTCCGGGTGTGTCCGCGATACCGAAGAATAATGCAAAATAACCGGGAACCGGGAAACTGTGTTCGCACTTGGGATATTGGTGCCAATTGTCGCATTTTCATAGAGCATTATCGCACGCTTAAAACCTGGGCAAATCCAGTATCATGGACTACCGCATATTATCGCACGCCGTCTACATGCGATACTTGTGTGCGATAGTGCGATAATTATCATCGCATGCGAGTTGTTTGACCACTGTGCTAGTACGTTTGCCCCGTCCTCGGAGAACCCGATGCGAGCCGCTGTGTGGCCGAAAATGACTGCTTTCACCAGAAAGAAAAAGGGATTACCCGCGACCAGAAGCTTTCGCATTTTTCTGCCCGCGCTCTCTTTTCCCTGCGCCGCTCAAGTTTAGCTAGTCCGATCGTCGATCAGCATGTGAAGTAGTTGTGCATATTCGAAAGCGAGGGAGGGAATCCCGGCAGGAGTCGATCTTTGAGCAGGCCTGACGGCCCGATCGTCTTGTTACTTGAGACACCGGGCCACGCTTCCGAGGAGTCAAGACAGCAAAACGACAGTCCCTGCAGCGCTTCGAATTCGGTGGCGGAACTCCCGGTCCAGCTTTACTTCCGTGCTGCCACGCGTGCATTTATCAGGCTTAGCTTGAACTTGTTTCTTGAGACACTGGCACACTTCCGAGAAATCATAGGAGTCAAGGCAGCACAACGACAGTCCTGCAGCGCTTCGAATTCGGTGGCGGCGGTCCAGCTTTACTTCCGTGCTGCCACGCGTGCGTTTATCAGGCTTAGCTTGAATGAGCGGCGATGGTCGTCATTTGTCATGTACACTCAACCTATCGCCGACTGGCAGGGGACCAGCCATTCCCAAGACCAAAATTAGTCCGGCGTGCTATACCGCCCAAAATGGGGGTAATGTTCGGAATTTGGAGGCTCCCGGGGTGTTAGCCGGGGCCTGCTGAGGCACTTTGGGTCTGCTGTGGGGGGGCGAAGGAACTGCTGGGGCCAAAGACTGCTAATTTGTATTATTGTATACCCGGACTGTGCCAGGTGCAACACCTGTCACCAGCGGTTTGACCACTCACTCGGGCCCTGCAGACTTTTATAAGATGCAACCCCGGCTTCGTCGCAGGAACAAAACAAAAAAGTATTTACACACAAACAAGCCACCAAACTAGTCGTCCCCCGGGATCGACGATAACACAAAAGAAACACAGAAATTAACTCTAAAAGAAGCCGGCAATCGGCTAGTCGCTGGCTCTTTTCTTCTTTTAGCAGCAAGCGCCTGCCCCGGCCATCTGTCTAACCGCGTCACGTTCGGGGGTTCGTCGATTCGGATTGTTATTCGTCTGACTATCGGGCCCGGGTCGGTGGAAGCTCCACTCACGATTGAGCCTCGACAGGACTCCTTGGCCGTACGGTGAGTCGCATTCAACGTTCTATCGGGTCGTCGTCGAGTTCGTAGTAGTCGTCTAGCTGCTACTTCGGGGCCCCCTGCACCATCAAAGAGTCGAACCGGCGGATTGGTCGAAACTCGTTCGGCGCGTCTGCCGCGCGGTCTGAGGGGGGAGCCACGGTGTCTCGGCTCTCCGGCGCCGGTGTTATTCCGGGCCGCACACGTCGTCGCCGCTGGGCACGCTCCACATAGTGTGACAGGGTACCGGCCACAAATCACAGACGGCCACC
The DNA here is from genome assembly GCA_030068145.1 of Diplonema papillatum. Taxonomy (NCBI): domain Eukaryota; phylum Euglenozoa; class Diplonemea; order Diplonemida; family Diplonemidae; genus Diplonema; species Diplonema papillatum. The sequence continues at coordinate 30,243 of JAPJBO010000572.1, forward strand.
CGTCAGAAGAGTCTGCAACAGAAGGTCGGAAGATCCTCCCTCCCCGGGCGCGCTCAACGGCGTCAAACTCAGCGACGTGATACCCCCGATCGATTGATCCAACGGTCGCGTTGGCAGGCGGTGCTGCGCGAGGTACAGTTAACCATCTGCCGAGTCGAGCGAATTGAATCACCGTCCGCCTTTCGTAGTATCGAAGACCCAAGTTGAATCGCGGCGTATCTTCCGCAATCCGCAGCTGCGCACCTAAGAGTTCGAGCCATCGTCGTCGTCGGTACAGACCACCAAATCACAGACGGCCAGAGTCTGCAACAGAAGGTCGAAGATTCTCTCATCAGAGTTCGAGCCATCGTCGTCGCTGGGCACGCTCCGCATAGTGTGACAAGGGCACCGACCACAAAAACGCAGACGGCCACACGTCAGAAGAGTCTGCAACAGAAGGTCGAAGATTCTCTCATCAGAGTTCGAGCCATCGTCGTCGCTGGGCACGCTCCGCATAGTGTGACAAGGGCACCGACCACAAAAACGCAGACGGCCACACGTCAGAAGAGTCTGCAACAGAAGGTCGAAGATTCTCTCATCAGAGTTCGAGCCATCGTCGTCGCTGGGCACGCTCCGCATAGTGTGACAAGGGTACCGACCGCAAAAACGCAGACGGCCACACGTCAGAAGAGTCTGCAACAGAAGGTCGAAGATTCTCTCATCAGAGTTCGAGCCATCGTCGTCGCTGGGCACGCTCCGCATAGTGTGACAAGGGCACCGACCACAAAAACGCAGACGGCCACACGTCAGAAGAGTCTGCAACAGAAGGTCGAAGATTCTCTCATCAGAGTTTGAGCCATCGTCGTCGCTGGGCACGCTCCGCATAGTGTGACAAGGGCACCGACCACAAAAACGCAGACGGCCACACGCCAGAAGAGTCTGCAACAGAAGGTCGAAGATTCTCTCATCAGAGTTCGAGCCATCGTCGTCGTCGCTGGGCACGCTCCGCATAGTGTGACAAGGGTACACACGTCAGAAGAGTCTGCAACGGAAGGTCGCAATATCCTCTCCTAATAATTCGAGCCATCGAAAACACCTGCGCCCGGCGCGGCCGCGTATACATCTTCGGGTGCTCCGAGCCAACGCTCGCCCCTCACGATGGAGGGGGACGACCCGCTGGAGGCAACGCTGTTGAATGCACCGCCGGAGGAGGGGGAGACACCCACCAGCCCCCCTCCCGGCGGCGAGCCCTGGCTGGGGCTGTGGGACTGGGGGCTGCGCAGCAGCTTGGTGTGGCCGATGCCGGCGGAGAACAGTGTCGGCGACCGGCGCGTGGAGGAGGATGAGGAAGAGATGGGGTCGATGATCGCCTGCAACGACGCCGGCTCCCGGGACGGCGGTCCCGGGAGCCCTGCGCGGCCGCCGGGCGAGGGGTCCCGCGGCCGCGTGGGCCTGGCTGCCTCGATGTTCAAACTGACCAGTGTCACCCTCGGCGTCGGGACCCTAGCCGTGCCGTACGCATTTCGATCCACAGGACGCGCCCGCGGGATGGGGCTGCTCACGGTCGCGTTTTTGGGCTCCGCTTTTTCGGCGGACATGCTCTGCGAGGCGGCGTTGGAGCTGCGCCTCGACGCGGCGGGTGCGACCTACGGGGGTCTCGTCGACAAAGCGTTCGGGCGGAGGGGGGGCGTCATCGTCCGGTTGGTCGTCGCCGTAGCCACGTTCGCGATGGGCGTCGTGTACTTCCAACTCGTCGGCGATCTGGTCGCGCCGCTGGCCGCTTATTACCTGGGCGACTCGCCGGCTGACTACTGCTCACCCTGGGCGCACCGGTTGGTGCCCATGTGCTTCTTCCTCGCCGTTGAGCTCGGGCTCTGCGTTTTGCCGGCGGGCCTCGCCATGCGGCACGTCACACCGTTTGCCACCGCATCCGTTGTGTACCTGATCGTCGTCGTCGCCTCGGCCTGCGCGGCTGAGACTGGGCGGGTCACGGAGTTCGGACCCGACGACCTGACCCTAGGCATCCTCTTCCGGGCGGCGGGTTTGTTCGTCTTCGCGCTCGCGCCGCACCTGCAGATCGTCCCGCTGCTGTCCGAGCTTGAGTGCCCGACTCCTCTGCGGTGCAGGGTGCTGGTGTGGGGCTCGCTGGCGGGCTGCTTCGCTGTGTACGCGGCCGTCGGCGTCCTCGGCAACACCGCATTCGGCGGCGCCACTCACGGCGACGTCCTGCTGAACCTTTCCCCCGCCGACGCGAAGGTCACCGCGGCCCGGCTGTGGCTGGCCGTTTCGATCGCCGCCGGGTTTCCGACGCTCTGCGCGCCGTTCGCCGCGACGGTGGACCGAGCATGCTGCTCGACGCGGGCGGCCTCGGACAAAAGGCGGCTCGCCTGGGTGGGGTTGTACCTGGGGGGGACCTTCTGCTTGGCCTTCTTCTACGACAACCTCAGCCTGTTCATGAGCTTGAGCGGGGCTGGCCCGGTGGCGGTGGGGAGTCTGTTCTTGCCGGCTGTGCTGTACATGTTCGCCTTCAAAAACAGCCGCGGGTTCCGTGCCTTCCGCGTGTCGTGCGCGTGGTTCGTCGTTGTCCTGAGCCTGTTCGCCGGTTCCCTCGCCCTCGCGGCTGGCGTCGAGGCGCTGGTCCACCCGCCCGGCGGCCCGTGCCGGTGGCCGTCGAACTGCCCGGACGTCCGCTGCTGCCCCGCCGCCGGCCCCCGCTACGACCCTCCGATCCCAGGCGACGAGCTCTGCCCAACGCTGCGCCGGCCCGTCTGGTCGGACACACCAGCGCCCGCTCCCTGACAAAGGCCTCCTGTCTTTCTTATGGGAAAAAGCTTGCTTGTTGTGCATCAAAAAGCGTCGGATGGCAGCGTGTGTTGTGCTAAATCACTTGAAACAAGGTTTACGCACATACGCGCAAACAAACCCCGCCGTGCACACAAAGAACCACGACACTTTTAGTGCTAACAATCTTGCGGGTTGCCCTTCAAAATATTGTGCAGGCTAGGAAGAAGTAGGCAGCGTGTAGGTGGTCGACGATCTCAGCCTGTTGATGTGCATAGGTGGCGGTGGGGAGTCTGTTCCTGCCGGCGGTGCTGCACATTTTTGCCTTCAAAAACAGCCGCGGGTTCCGTGCCTTCCGCGTGTCCTGCGCGTGGTTCGTCGTTGTCCTGAGCCTGTTCGCCGGTCCCTCGCCCTCGCGGCTGGCGTCGAGGCGCTGGTCCACCAGCCCGGCGGCCCGTGCCGATGGCCGTCGAACTGCCCGGACGCCCGCTGCTGCCGCCGCCGGCCCCCGCTACGACCCTCCGATCCGAGGCGACGAGCTCTGCCCAACGCTGCGCCGGCCCGTCTGGTCGGACACACCAGCGCCCGCTCCCTGACAAAGGCCTCCTGTCTTTCTTATGGGAAAAAGCTTGCTTGTTGTGCATCAAAAAGCGTCGGATGGCAGCGTGTGTTGTGCTAAATCACTTGAAACAAGGTTTACGCACATACGCGCAAACAAACCCCGCCGTGCACACAAAGAACCACGACACTTTTAGTGCTAACAATCTTGCGGGTTGCCCTTCAAAATATTGTGCAGGCTAGGAAGAAGTAGGCAGCGTGTAGGTGGTCGACGATCTCAGCCTGTTGATGTGCATAGGTGGCGGTGGGGAGTCTGTTCCTGCCGGCGGTGCTGCACATTTTTGCCTTCAAAAACAGCCGCGGGTTCCGTGCCTTCCGCGTGTCCTGCGCGTGGTTCGTCGTTGTCCTGAGCCTGTTCGCCGGTCCCTCGCCCTCGCGGCTGGCGTCGAGGCGCTGGTCCACCAGCCCGGCGGCCCGTGCCGATGGCCGTCGAACTGCCCGGACGCCCGCTGCTGCCGCCGCCGGCCCCCGCTACGACCCTCCGATCCGAGGCGACGAGCTCTGCCCAACGCTGCGCCGGCCCGTCTGGTCGGACACACCAGCGCCCGCTCCCTGACAAAGGCCTCCTGTCTTTCTTATGGGAACAAGCTTGCTTGTATATCAAAAAGCGTCGGATGGCAGCGTGTGCTGTGCTCAATCACTTAAAACAAGTTTTAAACATACGCGCAAAGAAACCCGGCTGTGCGCACAAGAAGAGCCACGACACTTTTTAGTACCAACAATCTTGCGTTGCCCTTCACCATATTGCAGGCTGGGAAGATGTAGGCAGCGTGTTTTGGTGGCCTTTTTCCACGACGATCTCAGCCTCTTCATGCGCATGAGTGGGCGCTGGGCGCTGGCCCGGTGGCTGTAGGCAGTTCTACGAGCTCTGCCCAACGCTGCGCCGGCCCGTCTGGCCGGCCACACATCAACGCTCCCTGACGAAGGCCCCTTGTCGTTTTAGTACTAAGCAACCTTGCGGGCTGACCTTCAAAGTATCGTGCAGGCTAAAAAGACGTAGCCAAGCGCGTTTTGGTGGCCTTTTTCCACGACGACCTCAGCCTCATTCGTGAGCATGGTGGTGCTGGTGGTGGACGCGCGCCTGCCGACCCCTAATTATGTTTTGCCCCCGCCCGAACCGTGAAAGCTATCACCGAGCGGTGTCGTGGCCAACACGCACTCGCTTATTTCCTCCCCGGTCAATTGAAGGGGGGGCTCGATATGGACCCGCTTCTTCTGGCCACGAGACTCAGTGTGCGCTCCATGGAGCTCTTTCGCGAGCTCGACTCCGGTCACATCTGGAAAGCAGAGACGCGTCGATCTTGTTTGCATCGAAGATTAACTGGATGTGAAACATGGTGGTAAAACCCTTCCGGGTGTCGCTGTGACTGGCAAAATATGCTCGGAACCTCGCCCTGACTCAAAGAAGGCAAGGCATTCAAGTGTACAGGACGAGTATGCTGTCCCGCACCATGATTGCCACCATCGGGGGGAAAATGGTGGCACGACTCTGGCACCTTTTTTGACATGCGAGGAGGTGAACGACGGAGGAGAGAGCCGCCGAGAGCGCGCACTGAGTGCGCGCTTGCGCGGAGTCGCGCGCCCAGCGCGCGGAGCGTTAGCCCATATATGTCGTTTTGCAGCGCGTAGACATCGTTTCGAGAGGTTTTGAGGTCGAAAATCCGGGCTAAATATGGAGTCCGGCCTGAGTATGTGGTCATGGGGTACCAACGGTACTCTGAAGTACGACTTTGAAAAATGACCCCATTGGGACGCTTTTTTACCTTAGATTGACCCCCTACCCCCCCCCCCCTCTTTAAACTCACAGCCGCTCAATAGAGAAACCTCGCTCCAGGGACCGGTGCGTTCGCAATCGTGCTGTCCGCGACGCAACAGGCCACGTGCGCCACAGTGCGTCGGGCACGCGCCGCACTCGTTTCCCGTTCAGTTTCTTGCCAAAAGCTGACAGCCGCTCAATGCCCGCTCAACGAATGAACAAAGCCAACCGAACTTGCGGGTTTTTCGCACCCGTGCTATCGAAAGCCGCAACCAGAACACGCGCCGCTCTCTAGCCCGTTCAGTTTCTTGCCAAAAGCTGACAGCCGCTCAATGCCCGCTCAACGAATGAACAAAGCCAATCGAACTTTCGAATGCCGCAACCAGAACACGCGCCGCTCTCTAACTTGTTCAGTTTCTTGCCAACCGACCAAGAAGCCGCCCAGCAGAAGTAAACAGAACTTCTCAGCGGGTTCTCACCCGTGTGCTATCGATCGACAGAATATGTGCCACTTTTCCGCCTTCTTTTCCCATTCAGCAGTACCACGTCTGAAAAGACTCAAGACGCCACCTTCAGAAGTTGGAGTTAAGAGGGTGTGCCCGAGTCACACCCGCAAAGCCTACACCAAACGCATGTTAGATGTATGAAAAGTCTGCGTACCCGCGCTGCTTGATGCTTTGCTCACCCTGCTGACTGCCATGCGGTCGACAACCCCATACGCTGATCTTTACTCGTCCAGTACCTGTCAGCAAGTGCAGTTATTGTAGGTCAAAGTCACAGCGCATGTGCGTGGGTGGCTGGCTCGCAGTGCCTCATGACCAGGGACGAGTGCTGAGACTTTTTCTATGTAGCAGTTGGTCTTGGGGTGGTTCACATTCGCGGACATGCGTTGTGTGTGTGGATTCGCTGGGCAAATATTAACAATGGAGTTATCATTGTTATCCAGCTGGCCCAAAAGGCCTCTTCCCCGGTAGATCGCCACCGATTTAATGAGCCGTCTGCAGACGCACTGTTAATCCATTTACTCTGAGACTTGCGTGGCTTAATCCTTGAAACAAGCATATGACTACTGGCAGGATCAACCAGGTCTCTTTTCACTCAAACCAGACTGGGACCGAGGAAACCCTGACGAACCAGGTGTATTGAGTGTAATCAGACAACTTTCAATGCAGGACACATCAAACCTTTCGTTATTTTCTTGTTAAGATGAGGGAAATCGTTTCGATCCAGGCTGGACAGTGCGGAAACCAGATCGGTTCGAAGTTCTGGGAAGTGGTCAGCGACGAGCACGGCGTTGACCCGACCGGAACGTACCAGGGGGACTCTGACCTGCAGTTGGAGCGCATCAATGTGTACTTCAACGAGGCCACGGGGGGCAGGTACGTGCCGCGCGCTGTGTTGATGGACTTGGAGCCGGGGACGATGGACTCGGTACGCGCGGGGCCGTACGGGCAGATCTTCCGCCCGGACAACTTCGTGTTCGGACAGACCGGAGCCGGTAACAACTGGGCGAAGGGTCACTACACCGAGGGAGCGGAGTTGATCGACTCCGTGCTTGACGTGTGCAGAAAGGAGGCCGAGAGCTGCGACTGCCTGCAGGGGTTCCAGCTGTCTCACTCGCTGGGAGGAGGCACGGGATCCGGTATGGGAACGTTGCTGATCTCGAAGCTGCGTGAGGAGTACCCGGACAGGATGATGGTGACGTTCTCTGTGATCCCGTCGCCGAAGGTGTCCGACACGGTGGTTGAGCCGTACAACGCGACGCTGTCGATCCACCAGCTTGTTGAGAACGCGGATGAGTGCATCATGATTGACAACGAGGCTTTGTACGACATTTGCTTCCGGACGCTGAAGCTGACAACGCCGACGTTCGGAGACCTGAACCACTTGGTGTCGGCTGTGATGTCGGGTGTGACGTGCTGCCTGCGGTTCCCGGGTCAGCTGAACTCGGACCTGAGGAAGCTGGCGGTGAACTTGATTCCGTTCCCGCGTCTGCACTTCTTCCTTGTCGGATTCGCGCCGCTGACGAGCAGAGGATCGCAGCAGTACCGTGCGTTGACGGTGCCCGAGTTGACGCAGCAGTCGTTCGACGCGAAGAACATGATGTGCGCGTCTGACCCGCGTCACGGAAGATACCTGACTGCGTGCCAGCTGTTCCGTGGCCGCATCTCGACGAAGGAAGTCGACGAGCAGATGCTCAACGTGCAGAACAAGAACAGCTCGTACTTCGTCGAGTGGATCCCCAACAACATCAAGAGCTCCATCTGCGACATCCCGCCGAAGGGTCTGAAGATGTCGACGTGCTTCGTCGGCAACAACACCTGCATCCAGGAGATGTTCAAGAGAGTGTCCGAGCAGTTCACTGCCATGTTCCGCAGGAAGGCGTTCCTCCACTGGTACACGGGCGAGGGTATGGACGAGATGGAGTTCACCGAGGCCGAGTCCAACATGAACGATCTTGTCTCCGAGTACCAGCAGTACCAGGACGCCACCGTCGAGGAGGAGGGCGAGTTCGACGAAGAGGAAGGTGAGGGCGAGCAGTACTAAGCCGGCGCTCCTGCGCCGTGTGCTACCGTAAACTAAAGCAAACGGCACAACGCAATCAAGGTTGCGACTGCGCGTCTCGAACTCTTTGACCTTTTAGTTGTTTTTCTCTTGTCTTTTGTTCTTTCGGCGGCAAGGTGCTTTCTCTCTCGCTTCACTCGCGTAGCTTATTTTTAGTACTAACAGTCTTGCGGGTTGCCCTTCAATGTATTGTGCAGGCTGAAAAGACATAGGCAGCGTGTTTTGGGGGTCGATCAGAATTACCTGACTTACCTGAATATACACAGGGTAAATACAAGCGGGAAACCGATCACCCGGCACGCGCAAACAAAACGAAGCGCCTGTCTTATTGCAAAGCGGGGCACGCAGTGAGAGCTGTACACCATTGCAACCCGCTTTCTTTCGTTCAAGATGCTCGAGAGTCATCGCTATTGCGGAGAGTGAGAAGGAGGAGAGAAAAAGCGTCTTCTTTCGTGCCCTTTCTTTGCCCCTCCTGTTCTCTTTTTCAGCAGTGCCGTTTCTTCTTATTCTTTTGTCGCTGCTGTCCCGTCTACCCACCAAACTGTATCTACCACCGGTCCGCTCTGAACCAACGCGCCTTTTTGGCGTATAGAATCCGGCCCACCTCCCGTCACCACCCGTTTTGCGCGGCAAGCCTACGATCTTGCTCGTGCCCATAGTTCCCCTATTTCTCGAAGCCCTACGTCGTCGTGTCGAGCGTTGCCGCTTATTTTTCTTCTGCAGTGACCTTTCCCTTCTCGAATAGGTTCCCTTCAACACCGCGGCTTCCTAGGCGCGGAAAACGCGACGATTGACTAGCTTTCAGCGCTCTGGCATCTGTACCTGTACCCGACCTGCCAGTACCTGCACTACAACGTCATGTACCTGTACCTGTACCTGTACCTATAAAACCTGACTGTCATGTACCTGTACCTGTAACTGTACCTATAAAACCTGACATGGTGTGATCCGGTGGCCTTACTTGGGTGCACACAAGGGGTGTACTCGGGAAGTACTTGAAAAGTTCATGGGAAGTACCAAATGCAAAAAGAATTGCCAGCCATCGTTATTTTACCCTATTTGTGGTGTACATGGGGGTGTACTTTGGAAGTTCTTACTAAGTTGAAGTACTACTAGTAAGTTCATGGGAAGATAAGTTTCTACTGTGGATCACACCACGCAACTGAAATGAAACAGGGTTTCACTGGGGGAACCCTTCTGCGATAGCCACCAGTTCTACCTTAGAATCTGGGTTCTTTTTGAAAATATCACCAGCCAGTCCCCGCCCACCTGCTGAGGAGGGGTATACTTATGACACCCAAAGCACTCATACCAGCCGCAGGGCCTCGTCAACCACACAGGGAAGGCGTGCGGCATGGCACCGTTGTTTGGTCAGGGGGCAAGCAGGCTCCTTGCAACAGGGTCACCAGGTTCCCGCGGGGTCGATGGGACCACCGATACACCGAGGTGCTGCTGCTGGGCTGGATGGTGAAGGGCATGGCATTCCCGGCAATTCAGAGGTCACTCTGCACAGTGGTTGACCGTCTCGGCGAGCTTGTGTTCAGCGCAAGCGCCAAGCCCCAAGATGCGCCACGCCTTGATGCTTTAGTTTGGGAACAGCTGCAGGACAAGTAGACCCGTGGCTCTGCAGTACCGAACACGTGAAGCTTGGCTCCCGTGTAGCCGGCTTCCCCTGGTACCTAGGGAACGTCGGAAATGCAAAGAAGAACCATCAACGAATGCCACGCGACCATCAGGAGCGGGGTGGGAGTGGGTGGAGCGTGGGCTTGGGAGGCTCGTTTGAAGAACGCACTGCGGCAGGCAGCGTTGCCCGCCGGCGACTCGGCCTGCGTAGTGCCGCTATGGCGGCTATGGCGTCGCCAAGCTATCAGAACGGGCTTTATGTGCCGAAGATGGTGTGCCATCTCTGTCATTTTTTTTTTTTTTTTTTTTTTGTATAAGCACCCGCTTTGTAGGAAATGCTTGAGGAGACTGCCAGTTGCGATATACCAAAGGAGGTAAATGTGCTGTAGCCCACACGAAACACTGGTAAATCTCTGGGTTTAGTGGCGGCGTAAGCGCTCAACAAAAAATACCCACTTTTTAGTTGTATTGTTTTCTCCCCCTCTAGCCTCCTTCGAAATGAGCACAAGGCAGTCTCTCGAGTATTTTTACATAAGCGCCCGGATTCGCCCGAGGTGCTCTAGTAGAACGGTGGTCCTGGCTGAGACGAGCTACGAACAGCCGCCTGACAAACCAGACTCACACCGCTGTCCTGATAAACCGGTCACGTGTTGCGAAGTCGGTCGGGGACTGCGAAGTCCTCGGCGGATCCCGTCACAGCCTGCATGGCAACTTGAACGCAGCACGGAGCTAAATGGAGCACTCTCGTTGACATTGGGAAGTAGGTGCAAGATCAGGCAACCTTTTGCGCCAGTTCGTTTAACCTCTTAAGGACGGAGGGGGGCAGAATTAATTTGGTAAAAGGGGTGGCTCCGTGGCGAATCTCAGGTATCCGTTGGAGCTCGGAGCAGGATTTCTGCCCGGGTGAAGGACGCATTTCAAAAATTTGTGTCGGATCTTTCCAATACAGCAAACAGCGACCACTTTCGACCATTATTTGGCCTCTCGCCCGCGAATTTTCGTGAGGTATCTACCACTACAGTGGTAGTTCGTCCGGAAGTGGTTGATTGTGGCTTCAGTGATCAAGGCTTTCCAAATATTCGCCTTCATGTAGAAGCGAGCTTTGTGCAACGATCAAGGCTTTCCAAATATTCGCCTTCATGTAGAAGCGAGCTTTGTGCAACGATCAAGGCTTTCCAAATATTCGCCTTCATGTAGAAGCGAGCTTTGTGCAACGATCAAGGCTTTCCAAATATTCGCCTTCATGTAGAAGCGAGCTTTGTGCAACGATCAAGGCTTTCCAAATATTCGCCTTCATGTAGAAGCGAGCTTTGTGCAACGATCAAGGCTTTCCAAATATTCGCCTTCATGTAGAAGCGAGCTTTGTGCAACGATCAAGGCCGAATCCTACTGAAGCGAACCTCACAAAATCAGGGGCTTGCTTTGGGGCCTGTGTAGCTTTTTGACGGTGCCCTGCTATCCTCACACAGCCTTGGTTTGAGCCATCAAGCGAACCGACTGCGAAGGCCAGTTTATTGTCTCAAACGGTGAACACCGACAGCAGGTTCACCTTCCCTGCAAATCGGTATGTCCTTTGTGTTTTATTCGCGCTGTTGCCGCGGTGGTGTGTGTGTACGTGTGACAGCCGCTTTGTGAGCTAGGTTTCAGCGCACGGGAGGGGCGGGGTTGACCTCTGGGTGCAACACATACCCGGGAACAGCCTCTGCCACTGCAAATTCCGCGCAGCCTGGCACCTTGTCTGATCTTGCCGGACCTTCCGGACAACGTGTACATATCCCTTCTCAAAATTCAGGAGACCATGTAGCCTGGCACTTGTCTGATCCTTCCGGGCCTTCCGGACACGGTGTGCATTGCCCTACTCGAAATCCAGGGGTGAAGCCCGTAGGGCTTCCACCCGCGGGCGGGTGGAAGCCCTACGGGCTAACGCTCCGCGCGCTGGGCGCGCGACTCCGCGCAAGCGCGCACTCAGTGCGCGCTCTCGGCGGCTCTCTCCTCCGTCGTTCACCTCCTCGCACACCACTCTCCACAGGGCATCCTACAGGTACAGCGGGTGCTGCGGGGTGCACTAGGGTATAGGCATACAGCCCATCTACCGGGGGGTGCTGCTGGTACCGTGGATCCCTGCTGGTGGATCCCTGCTGACCCCCCTGTATACCCTGGTCCTACCCCCGATATCACCTGCCCCGGATCTGACCCCCATATCTCTGTATATATACTACGCGCGCGCGCGTAGGCCGCAGACACAAGCGTTTCTTGGTCCGCGGTCCTGGGATCTGGGGTCTGGGAGCTGGATCCCGGTATGTGGGCCATATTGGGGCCTGTATTGGGACCTATACACACCACGTAGCAGTGCACTACATACCACCACCACTACACGGTTGATCCCGTATAGAGGGGATACGGTATGCTGTAGTGCATACCACAGTGTACGTAGGTGGTGCATACCTGCTCCACAGGTGGTCCCAATACCGGTACATGGGGTGATTACCCACCTCAGCACCTGAGGACCATAATGGGGTCACCTATACACACAGTATGCACTCGCTGTGGAGTGCGTATGTACACACCACCTACACCGTATGATGGGTGTATACAGTACCTACGTGGTGTGGTGGTGGTATGTGGTGGTGTACAGCGGATGCATTCCCTGTGCATATCCCTACCCCGGTATACCCCATATCCTGCCACCCTCCTCCTGACCCATGCCACCCCCGATCTGACCCCCCCGTTATCGACCCCAGCAGGTTGGTATATATATACTACGCGCGCGCGCGTAGGCCGCAGACACAAGCGTTTCTGGAGGTGGGACCTGGGATCCGGGGTATCGACCCTCTGGACCCCAATATGGCCCCTCCAGAGACCCCTTCTGCGTCCTGTATATACCACCTACACAGCACCACGTGCACACACCACTACACGGTTGATCCCGTATAGAGGGGTATACGGTGTGTGGTGTGTATACCACCGTGCAACCACCTGCGCATTACCGTGCTGATATGGGTCCCATATTGGGCCATATTAGGACCTGGTCCATGCTCGGGGTCGGATCCCGGGGTGCAGGTCGGTGTATATATAGGCCGCAGACACAAGCGTTTCTGGCCCCGGGGTTGGGACCTCAGACCCTGATATCAGGGATATCCGGTCCTGGACCACCTCCTGAGGACCAGTACGCTGTCTGCATACACCACCTAGCAGCAGCACGTGTGCACTACGAGTAGTAGCTACATGCTGTATACTTAGGTACTACGTGTATACGTATGCATGCATGCACGTGTACACTGTACCACCACGTATGCACAGAGGGATGCTATGTGCTGGTATCACCTGATACCGGCATCAGCAACCTCTACACGAGCTCGTGCATCTGCTGCTGCAGAGCAACGTACGCTGCGTGGTGCAATACACCTACACGTATGGGTGCAATATGGCACTATGCGGGGATGCTGAGGGCACCGTGACGGTCCTCTGCATATCCATCCTCATATGCCAGTATTGGGACCAATACTAGGGTGCTACCTACGTACTGCAGTGTACAGTGTGCACACGTGCTGTGTACCGATACCACGCTCCTCCTGCGGGCTTAGGTATTGCGTATACGCACTGTGCTGCTACACGCATGCACTACGCATGTAGGTGTACATGTACTGGTACGGTGTATGCCATATCACTAGATACCGGCATCAACGCACCTGTGCATCAGCGCATGTGCTACTGCGTATACGCGTAGCAGTGCACTGTGTACACCACACCACTGCATACCACCTACCAGCAGTGCATCTAGGAGCATGCTGAGGGCACCGTACGGGTCCTCTGCACATCCGTCCTAGTGTACTAGTTAGGAGGTGGTATTGTGGTGGTACACCTAGTAGTACTACGTGCTGCATACCACATGCTGCTGATGGTGTAGTGTATGCACACACCACGTAGCAGTGTACCATGGGTATACACCTACGTATGCATAGGTAGGAGTACTACGTACATACCTACATGCAGTACTACATGTGGTACTGCTGTGTAGAGCACTAGCAGCTGTGGTGGTAGATACCTACGCACCGCTCTGCTGAGCATCAACAGCATATCCATCCGCTGCTGTGTAGTGCTACTGCATGCTGTGCAGTGCATACGTACTAGCAGAGGAGGATGCTACGTAGCTATACACCGTAGTAGGTGGTATGTATATACCATACCTACGTACTGTATGCAGCAGCGTAGCAGTACACCGAGGTGCTGTGGATACCTACGCGGTGTGTGAGTACACCAACCACGGGATACCATCAGCAGCTGTGGTGCACGTAGCAGTACATACCACACGTAGTAGCATCCTATGCATACGTAGGTGTATGTATACCATACGTACGTGGTATACTGCTACCACAGCGGGTAGATGGATACGTAGGTGCTGTGGATACCACAGCATACCACGATACCACACTAGCTGCTAGTGGATGGTGGTGTGGCGTACACACCCACGAGTATGGTGCAGCGGTGGATGGATACAACCAGCTGAGCACCGCCTCAGCCTGATACCTAGGAGGTGGATGGATACGTAGGTGCTGTGGATACCACTGCATACCACGATACCACACTAGCTGCTAGTGGATGGTGGTGATGTATCCACACCCACGAGTATGGTGCAGCGGTGGATACCACCAGCTGATACCTACTCAGCATCCCTGATACCTAGGAGGTGGATGGATACGTAGATACGTAGGTGCTGTGGATACCACAGCATACCACGATACCACGATAGGTGCTAGTGGATGGTGGTGTGGCGTACACACCCACGAGTATGGTGCAGCGGTGGATGGATACCACCAGCTGAGCACCGCCTCAGCATCCCTGATACCTAGGAGGTGATGGATGGGTGGGTTGTGTGTACACATCCACTAGCAGGTGCAGCGGTGGATACCACCAGCAGTACCAGCTACCATCCACTGATAGCTACGTAGGTGCTGATGGGTGGGTTGTGTGTACACATCCACTAGCATGGTGCAGCGGTGGATACCACCAGCTGAGCACCGCCTCAGCATCCCTGATACCTACGAGGTGATGGTAGTGAGGTGCTGTGGATACCACAGCATACCACGATACCACGATAGGTGCTAGTGGATGGTGGTGTGGCGTACACACCCACGAGTATGGTGCAGCGGTGGATGGATACCACCAGCTGATACCTACTCAGCATCCCTGATACCTAGGAGGTGATGGATGGGTGGGTTGTGTGTACACATCCACTAGCATGGTGCAGCGGTGGATACCACCAGCAGTACCAGCTACCATCCAGCGGTAGCTACGAGGTGATGGATACGTAGGTGCTGTGGATACCACAGCATACCACGATACCACGATAGGTGCTAGTGGATGGTGGTGTGGCGTACACACCCACGAGTATGGTGCAGCGGTGGATACCACCAGCTGATACCTACTCAGCATCCCTGATACCTACGAGGTGATGGATACGTAGGTGCTGTGGATACCACAGCATACCACGATACCACGATAGGTGCTAGTGGATGGTGGTGACGTCTACACACCCACGAGTATGGTAGCGGTGGATGGATACCACCAGCTGAGCACCTCCTCAGCATCCCTGATACCTACGAGGTGATGGATGGGTGGGTTGTGTGTACACATCCACTAGCATGGTGCAGCGGTGGATACCACCAGCAGCACCAGCTACCATCCACTACATCCTGAGGATAGGTACACACCAACAGACCGACTGTGCATGGATGCACGTAGTGGCGTTGTGTAGCGTACACACCCACGAGGATGGTAGCATGTGGTGGTGAGGACGGCGGTTAGCAGCAGTGACCCGCCTATCCTGATACCATACATAGCTACGTACATGTAGGTGGTAGCAGCAGCTGTAGATGCTAGTAGCATCCTGCTGTGCATACCGTATACATGCTAGTACATGTAGTATGTGGTGATGGATAGCACCAGCTGTAGATGCTAGTAGCATCCTGCTGTGCATCCCATACACCATACCGTACACATGCTAAGTACATGTAGGTGGTAGCAGCAGCTGTAGATGCTAGTAGCATCCTGCTGTGCATACCGTATATAGCACTGTGGTATAGCATACCACAGTGCTACTGATACCATCCACATGTACCTTACAGCACTACCTAAGGGTATGCTGAGGATACCAGGACCATCATACGTTGGGACGTACTCAGCACTACGTATGCATCGGGTGGTCTGTGCTCTCTAGTGGGTGGATAGCAGCAGCTGGTCCTCAGCAGCTGTGTAGATACTACCACTACGCGTATACGTATATACTATATAGTATAGCGTGCGCGTGTACGTAGATACTGTATACCTACATACCGCATGTAGGAGTACAGCATGCACCTAGAGGCTATAGCATCGGTGGTATGGACTACCAACGCTAAGCTCATAGGGTGCGTGTACCTCAGCTGGTCCATAGCATTCGGGGTCTCAGGACTCCTCATGAGCTGGATCATGCGTGCTGAGCTATGTGGGCTATCCGAGCAGGTGCTGTTCGGAGACCACCAGCTGTACAACGTCCTCACTACGACGAGGACTGCGCATGCTGAGGTGCTGTGTAGTACTGGTAGCTGTATGTGGTATATGATACCTACGTACATGCTATGTGGTACACAGTACACCTACTAGGTGATGTATACAGCTACTGCTACTACGTGTACAGCCGCTGTGCATCTACCGTCGTGTGGTGCAACGTAGCATCCGTGGTATGCTGTACTGCTACGTGGTGCTATGCATCTACGTGCTGTGCATACCAGCAGGACAGCTCTGCGTATGTAGGTATGTAGGTACGTGGTGGTACTACGTATACCTCTACTCATACTACGTGCTGCTGCTACGTGGTACTACATGCTATGTGGTATGTGCTGTACTGCTACGTGGTGCTATGCATCTACGTGCTGTGCTACTACACACACTGCATGTGTACAGTACTACGTATGGTATGCTGTAGTGCTACGTGCTACTACGTGCTGTGCATCTACATGCTATCCTCTCCATACCGTAGTAGGTATATGGTATGTGCTGTACTGCTACTGCGTGCTGTGCATCTACATGCTATCCTCTACGTGTAGTACTACGTGGTATACGGTGTGGTGTACTGCTACGTGGTGCTGTGCTCTACGTGCTGTGCTGCTGTACACCTAGTACATGTAGGTGGTATGTACTGCTACGTGGTGCTATGCATCTACGTGCTGTGCTCTCCTCTACGTGTGGAACTACGTATGGTATGCTGTAGTGCTACGTGCTACTACGTGCTGTGCATCTACATGCTATCCTCTCCATACCGTAGTAGGTATATGGTATGTGCTGTACTGCTACTGCGTGCTGTGCATCTACATGCTATCCTCTACGTGTAGTACTACGTGGTATGTAGGTACTCCTCTGCTACGTGGTGCTATGCATCTACGTATGCTGCGTGGTATCCTCTACACGTGGTATGTAGGTGGTGTACTCCTCTGCTACGTGGTGCTATGCATCTACGTGCTGTGTGGTGTATCACCTACACGGTGTATGTATGTATGTACTCCTCTGCTACGTGGTGCTATGCATCTACGTATGCTGCGTGTGGTACTACACAGTACACCTCTACGGTATGTGGTATGCTGTACTGCTACATGCTACTACGTGCTGTGCATCTACATGCTATCCTCTCCCGTAGTACACCTCTGCGTATGGTATGCTGTACATACTATTCCCTCGTGGTGTATGCATCCGTGGTACTACGTAGAGACCATACTAGTGTGTGTGTATGCTGCACCCGCTATTCGGGCAGGTGCATGCTGTACACAGCACATCGTAGTATGTGGTATCACGGTATGCAGTGTGTGGTACTCCGTAGGTGCAGGTGATACTACACAGCAGCAGCAGTCACGTGCTGATACTATGCAGTACTCTCTGTGTGTGGTACTCCGTACGGTAAGGTAAGCACGTGGGTGCACAGCATGCGCGCACTCCCTGCTCCAGGTAAGGTAAGCACGTGGGTGCGCAGCCCGCGCGCACTCCCTGCTCCAGGCAAGGTAAGCAATGCACATCTTGTTGTTACGTCGACCAACCCAAAACACTCAGCGAACATGTGTACCCCTTGCGGCGGAGTATTTGCACCTTGACCGGACGAAATGTGCATACTTCTCAATGAACGAAACCGGTGTGTGAAGGTAGCACAGCGGTTGGCAGTTTATGCGAAAATCGAGTGTATTCGCCGCATAATCGTCATTTTCAGGGGGGTAGGCGAAATGGCTCATTGTACTGCGACACAGGGACTTCTGGAACAACTTCGTGAGGCAAGTGCGGGTGTATCCGGGGGCGATGGGCGGCGCGCCCGGTAGCGGGACGCCAGGGGAGAAAGGGGGATGGAGGACACCAGGGGGGGGCACTTTTTTTGTAGTGAGATTTTAGGAAATCTCTAGAGTCGATTCCCACGGCTCCGGTTTTTTTCGCCCCGTGATTTGAGAATGGGCTATTGCATCAAGGTTTCAGGTCCGGAGGCCCTGTAATCGAGCTCAGGCCGTTTAGGGCAGTGATCATGGCAAACGTTGAACGTTTGAACGTTTGACAAACGTTTGCGTTTGCAAAATTCATGTCAAACGTGTATCAAACGTGAGTGAGGCGCTGGCTGCGCCTGCAGTGGGGATCCGAGTGTGGGGTCGGCTTGTGAACACTCGAGCCACAAGGGCAAGATCTTCATGCCCGGGGCCCCAGAAAGTGGGAGGGAACACTTGCTGAAGGCTAGTATCTCCCTGTCTCTCCCTGTGCACGCCCAAGGAGAACCAGAAGGATGTCTTGTTCCCTTATTTTTGTCGTGTCCGCCTGCAGCCACGTGGACAAGTGCTATCAAGGGTCGTGTACTGTGCACAGACCCGGTCCATCGATTGGCAAACGTCACGTTTGCACGTTTGTCAAACGTTTGCGTTTGATAAATCTTGTCAAACGTACGTTTGCAAACGTTTGAGAACACAACTGGTTTAGGGCTATGGTGGCTGCATACGGCTGCATACGCGTATGCGCCCAAACCTGCATACGCATACGCATACGGCGCTGCATACGGCTATGCATACGTATGCATACGGCTATGCATGTGGCTGTGACTTCTCTGGCAAAGCACCTCCTTCGTCCAGGACGAAGGGGGAGTCGAAAAGGATACTTAAAAGCAAAGTTTCGTGAGTGCCGACGGAACCTATGTCCGCCGCAATCCGGGGTACACGGGCAGTGTGTTCACTCCCGTAGGCCGACGAGCCGCGCTCCGATGAGGCAACCGAAGCTGGTTGTCTCAGGATCTGCTGAGCAACGGGCTGGCGGAAAGGCCCGCCCACGTGGTGCGGGCCTTTTCCGCCAGCCCGTTGTAGGCTGTCGTGCGTCATGAAGCATGCTCGTTCAGTGCTTCGAGCTGGCGTTCGACGTCGTCGGGGAAAAAGCGAGGCAGACATTGACCGTGGCACGCATCCTCATCGACCTGCTTTCTACTTCCCAGTACATTGCATTGTTACACGGTGAGGTCCAGTCTCAGAAACTGCAGTCAAAGAGGGCGCGAGTCACACCTAAAAAGCGTGTGACACCCGCTTTTTCAACTCCAGCTTTAACTCCAGTTTCTGGGGCTCTGGACTCCACCGTCTTCACTCATAGGCCCGTCACGCAGCAGCCAGAAGGCCGGGCTGGCCTCACACAGCCCCACCTATGCATACGTATGCAGCCGTATGCGTATGCATATTTTCAAATCTGCATACGCATACGCATACGCATACGCATACGCATACGCATACGTATGCACGTATGCAGCCAGCCCAGGTTTAGGGGGGGGTGCTCGGGGAGGTAGGCGGAATGGCTCATAGCACTGCAACGAACACAGGGACTTCTGGAACAACTTCGTGACGCAAGTGCGGGTGTATCCGGGGGCGATGGACCGCCCGCATTACCACGTCGACGCGTCGCACACCGACGAAAGCGTCCTCGTGAACCAAGAGTTCCTCCGCCGCTTCGTGAGCGGGTGGGAGCGGGCGAACCCGCACGTCGTCATCGTCAACTCGCCGCACGGCACGTCGACGTTCCACGCCAGCGAGGACTTCTGGAACCGGTTCGTGACCCTGGCCGGGCAGCGCGCCCGGCAGCGGGACGCCAGGGGGGAGAGGGGGATGGAGGACACCACGGTCGAGAGCTCGAACTTGCCGAACATGCCGAAGGTGCGGACCACCGAGGCCGACTGGAACGACATCTGCCAGGGGTGGGAGCAGGAGCAAAAACTGGGCATCTACGCACCGGCGCAGCCGCAGCCGCAGCCCCGCGCCGTCTCTCAGTTCCAGCCGCAGCAGCAGCTGCCGCCGCAGATCACGTTCAACCCGCCGGCGCAGCAGCAGCCCCTCGGCGTCGACCCGTCCCTGCTCCACCAGCAGAACATGGAGCTCGACAACCAGCGGGCGCAGATCGCGCAGCAAGTATGCCGCCCCGACCTTTGTCTCGCCGCTCCACGATACTGGGAAAACTACCGTAATTGGATCAATGTTGTTAACATATTTTTTTGGTATAAGCACCTGATTTGTAGGAAATACTTGAGGAGGCTGCCTGTTGCGATAGATCCAAGGAGGTAAACGTGCTGTAGCCCACACGAAACACAGGTAAAACTGGGTTTATTGGCGGGCGTAAGCATTCCACAAAAAAGACCCACTTTTTAATTGTATTGTTTTCTCCCCCTCTAGCCTCCTTCGAAATGAGCACAAGGCAGTCCCTCGAGTATTTTCAAAACCCCTCCGGAAAAACCACGGTAACTAAAAATTCATCATCCACGGCTGCCTCGTGCAGCTAGAGAACCCCGACTGTGGAGGACAACAAACAGTCAAATAAGGTTTTTTTAAAATAAATTTTTTTTTATCACATCTTACGACTGTAAGAATAACATCGAACAATAACCTACGCTACTTCCACTTCTTCGAGCCAACGAGCCTTCATGCGAACAGCGCAAGCGTAACCTCTGTCACTCAAACCCTCCAACCACCCCCCCCCCCCCCCCCCCCCCCCCCCCCAGTTTGGAAGGGACTGCATGTCAAAGCAGGAAAAGGCATATGGAAACGCTCAGAACCGATAAAGAACAAAAAAAGTCGTAACCCAACACAGGACGAGAAGGAAGGAGCAGCACCACCAGAACCGAGAAAGAACAAAAAAAGAAGAATACTACGCACCAAACCCACCACCCTCCCCAACCCGGGCTTCCTTTTTACCCCTGCAAACCCGTGAATAGGTGCTACGGGAGTATCTGGCAACCGCTGCTTAACAGTGCTCACGTGGGCGGTGTCTTCGGACAGCACCTCGTGATGTTCGCATCACAAAACAAAGAAGACAGTGAAATGGTCGTTACCTGGTCGGGTTTCGCTCGCGACTGTTTCCTGAACAATCCTTCACTAAATCCGCGGTTAAATAACCTGGCCTCAGTGGTGCAAGCACCACGCGCTCTTCAAACCCAAGAAACATTTTCCCCCCCCCGTACCCCGAGGACAACCCTCAAAACCCCAACTTCCCCTCTCCCCCTCTCCCCCCCTTCTTTTTCTCCCCCATTTCTTTTTCCTTTTTTCATCCCCTAATCCGTGCCTCGTAACACACAGCCGCCGATCAACACGAAACCACCCAGAAGAAAAGCCAGGCACCGGGATCTTCCTGACGAGCACGCAACCCGGTGAACTTAATCAAGAGTCGAAGATTAGCGTCGAAACTTCCTGGCTTTTCACGCCGCAGCAGAACGACCACACCCTACCCAAACCCAAGCACCCTCTAAACGCGTTAGGGGACTTCACAAGGTTTCACAACGCACTCTTTTACTTTTCTCAACCCCCCGCCATACCCAAGCCTCTACGGTCAACCGGAGACTTTAAAATACCGACCTTCTAATCCACAAATAACGCTAAAAAAACTAAAAATACCGTCACCAAAAGGCATACGAAGACGCTGAAACCAGGTACTGCCATCGACAACGAAAAGCAAAAATACTACGCCAAAACTACGTATTCCTTTTCACATATTTCTGAAGACGGTAGGTATCCCGCGCGAAAGTGTAAACGGGGACGTTTCCGAACCGGCTATTCATGTACCCACCCACACAGAATCGTCAGCTCGAAGACATGAGATCTCAACTAGCGAATGCGAATCAGCACGCGATGGGCAGCGTCACCATCTCCGATGAACTTCGGAGAGCCCAGTCTGAAGCGAGTAGATTTCAGCAGGAGTCGGAGGCGTTGCGGGTATGTATCGTGTTGTCTTTTCTTTTACGACAACCGGGGCAGCAGTCAGTTGAGAGACCGGCAGGTGAGCAGCGTCACCTCCCCTAGCGAGCTCTCGGATCAAGCTGCGTCTGATGCAGCTGTTGTAGGGATCGCCTATACACTCAGCCGCGCGTGCCTTCATTGCGAAGGTTACTGCTGCGGCCTTCTGGGTGGCAGCTGTGTCAGGTCAAGTAGCGAGATCTGGGGCCCTGTGATGGCTGAGTGCACACCTAAGCAGGGCTGCATCCTCGTGTTGTAGCCGTGTTGTGTATAAGGCTTCGTGGGCCTGGTCAACCACCTCATCACTATAGGGCACAAACCTTTCTCGACAGTGATTGGACAGTTTGGATTGCCGGGGGCGGGTCTCCATGAAGAGAATTGTAAAGCAAGACCTGCCCCCTGCGCCTGCTGTCTCCGGCTGCTTCGGCAGACGACACATACTACTACTTACGACAACCGATTTCCTAGAGACAGTATTCGTTACAACCGAAAAGAGCGGTACAGCGCGTTCTCAATAGCTCAAGTAACCTGCGCATAGTACCCAGCAAAGCTGGGTTGTAACGCGCACCCAAAAAAGGCTCGCTTTTGTGTGGTTGCTTTCGTGTCATTTATCATTGCGCATTCACGTTCCTCGGGACAGCCGACAACCGGCTGTTGCAGCGTGGCTCAGGACCGGCTCACCACTTCAGTTCTCTGCATCCGGGTTGCGGAATGTTCACGCATTCCCTTTCGGCAATCCTGCACGTCCGCAGACTCGCACCCGTCGATATTGGCGGAGGCTACAGGAACCACTGACCAAAGAGCGAGTGTAGAAGTGAAGGCAACCCGAGGTAACGAGGAATGCCGGCTCTTGGTCCTTCGGCTAAGGGAAGAAGAAGATGGAGGTCGCTCCGGGTAACAAGCGCGTGGCGGTCAACCACAGCATGCAAAACTCGAGTAGGAGTTAGCGCCGTGCCACAGCAGTTGAAGCGCCGAGCCTGAAGGTGCGCGGTGGCAGCTTTGAGGCGAGCAATTCCATGCCTTAGGACCGACTGACCCGTGTCCAACTGTTGCCACGGAAACCTTCTCCGCTTCGGCCGCACGGTCGAGATTACCGTCTCCGATATCGTCCGCAATCAAGCAACCTAAACAGGCGAACCAGCAGCGGCTTCAGTTCGAGAAGGACACGCTCGAAGAGCGGATTCGGAACCTAGAGCAGATGCTGGGTGGGCTGCAAGGCGACGTGCAGCGGCAGCGCGAGGAGGCGCAGCGGGAGGCCCTGCGGCAGCGGCAGGAGTTGCAGCACGACGCGTCAGCCCGCGAGAAGGAGCTGGCCGAGCTGCGGCAGGCGGCCGACGTCGCGGACCTGCGCAAGGAGCTGCAGATGCGCGAGCTGATGCAGGAGGAGCTGTTCCGCGTCCGCGAGGAGGCGCAGCGCGAGGCCGAGGACAAGGTCCGGGCGGAGACCACGACCAAGATCCAGCACGAGGTCGGCGCCATGCGCCGGCACCTCGCCGAATCCGGCGGCGACCCGCGCCCGCACCCCGGGTGCCGCCGCTGCGCGTCGCACAGCGGCCGCAGGAGGCAGTTTCAGGTGTGTTTTCCTTTTGACCGAAGCTTGGGCCCAAAACTTAGACCAAAATAAACACTCTGCAGACACACGCAGACGCACCGCTGAGCCGGTCCATCCCCTCTTGATAGACTGTGATCGACCGAATAATACAGCACCGGGCAATTCGATGCAGCTCTAGGGACTAGGGATGCTAGGGATGGACCTGATAGACCGTGGTGGACCGTGATTCACTGTGGTAAACAGCGGCAGGCACTTCGATGCAGTTTCAAGAGATAGGGTCGGACCGGCTCAGGAGAACTAAACCGCCGGAATTTCAAGCGAACTTTACCTCTAACACATGGTAGTGAAACGCGCGTTCCGCCCCCGCTCGCCCTCCCACTCACCTCAAAATACGTGCGTGACGCGCGTGGCCAAAAAATGCACCGTTTTATTCGCGCGCGTGATCCAAAAATGTCCGTTTCAGTGCGCTAAGCACGTCGTACCGGGCGTACACCCTTCCACAGGCAGAGGAGATTGTCTGCGCGCTTCATGTCCGTTTCAGGGTCTGTCGGTGTTGCAATCCAGGCACACAAGCACGAAAATGCCGTCGCGCAAGCGGAAAACAGCCGAGGACTTCTTGTTCCAACAGCATCGGATTCCGACAGCGGCAGCCAGTTCCTGTAGTCGTACTGGAGCTGAGTGCGCGGCGTCACACAGAACATTAATTTAGCAAGGCACGTTGTCCTGTTGTGTAAGGATTTTTTGCGCCAGCCACCACCCCGCCCGGTCGGAAAGGCGCTACACGAGGTTGAACCGACGACCTGGGTAGCGCCGTTTACGAGCACAGGCGAACGGCCGTGCGAGAAAACGGAAGCCTGTAGGGGACATAAAGGGGGGGGTCGAATAATAACACCTGTGTTATTATTCGATTCGTCGAATAATAAAAAAAAGTTCCGGGTAGCCGAACAGTAGCAGGATCAAACAGTGGTAGTGTTTTTAGACAACCAGACGTGTGTCAAATAACTGTTATTATTCGACCCCCCCCCCCCCCCCCCCCCTAGGGCTAAGTTGGATGGAAACGCCGTTTCTTTTAGTTTTTTCGAAATATGGAAACGGAAACGGAAACGGAAACGGAAACGTTTCCGTTTCTTTTAAAAGAAACGCCAGAAGGCTCCTCGTGCTGAGGGGTCCTATAGGATACCACTTCGCGGGTCCTTCTGTGTGTCCGTCGGGTGTCCGTTTCCAGCCAAATTTTGGCTTTCCTTTCAGAGGGCGGGATCACCTTCTTCTTTTGATCTACCAGCGGGCACTTCTCTTCCTCCGTCTTCTGGCGGGCTCTCTGACTCTTCAGGGCCCTTCCTGGGCTGTTCTTCGACTTGGCTCGGCCCCTTCTTGTGTGTCGTCGCGGTCTCGTTTGTGCAGAGCAGTCGCTGATGCTCACCGCTTTCTTTCGTCGGCGATCTGAGACGAGCAAATAGGAAACCACAAGCTAATGATGCAGAATGTCGTTACATGCGGATGCTGAGGTTTTCTGGCACCAGATTCCACTCTTCTGTGCCTACCACTTCGTCCTCTGCTGCTTCCAACCCACGTTCTCATGTTTACTTGTATCGGCGGCCGTGCCGCGTGGGGCTTTTTGAATCTGCAGTCCTCTTCTGCATTGTCGGTGGTTCTTCCTGCCGTCGCTGTCTATGCTCCGACAACACCGCCCGATGGTGCCCCTTCCGGTGACGGTTGCCACCCGTCGTTGTATGCAAGGTGCACTGTGGCAATCGATGTTTAACACACACGTTACTGCGTGGCCATCGCTTTTCTGGCGGGTTCAACATTGCCCCGGCATACGTGTGCCCTTCTCACCTCTTGATGCTGCTTGCACTCCCTCTTTGTCTTACACCGCTGAAAACCCCGGTCTTGTAGCCTGTGGTGCGGCGGAGCTCCCGCTGTCCTGAACGATCGTATCTGTATAGCCTATTATTGGAAGCGGATGTGCTTTCCCGATCGTCTTCAGCGCGTTGGCCAACGGCCTCGCATCAACAGAGCATCGTCGCCACAACAGCCATTGGTATAAAGAGCTGCAGACCTCAAAGTCATCACAACCGGATGCGTGTGGTTGCGTCTGCTCCACGCGGTCGCAACTCTTATGCTTCTTTCCTCCCTCTTTTTCGGAGCCACCTTGTCCATGGTTTCCCACTGGATTGCGGGGTCCGCCGTTCGGAACACATTTCCGGTCGGACCTTCAGCCAGTATACTAGTGGCATACCAGCCGTTTCTTTTGAAAAGAAACGGCGTTTCCATCCGCCGCCAAAAAGAAGGAAACGGAAACGGAAACGGAAACGGAAACGTTTCCAACGTTTCCATCCTACATAGCCCTAGGGGGGGTCAAAAGGTCTTTTTTTGCGTCAAAATGGTGACATTTTCAGCCTGTAGACTTAACGGCAGTTTAAGGCTAAAAAAACATGCAACCCGCCTCAGAAATGCCCGGAAACGTGTTTTTGGGGAAAGTTTCATGGAAAATGGCCCAGGGGGGGGTGTATTAGGTGATGGTTTTAGGGTGGACACCGTTTGGTACCGGCTAGCTGCCTGTGTGTGTGCTTCACTGTTCATACCATGCAAAGATGAGGCTACAATCACGTGCAGGCAGCCACAAATGGAAGCAACAAAAGGGCAAACGACACCCAGGAGGAAGGCAGCTATGAACGTTGCTCGTCTGGATGGTTAACAACGTCCCAAAAGGCTCTCTGAGTCTTGCGCAAGCTGAGGTGTTGTTGACACCGCAGGCAGCAGCTCTTCCCCGAACTGCTGCTGGGGCGATATTCACAAAGTTCGATGTCTTTCCGAGAAAAACAATGAGATGCTCTCATCCGTAGTGGGATTTTCCAGATCCCAACGTTTTTGTTGAAGGGATGCACGCGACAGTGTCTTTTATTCAAGTTCGCCTTTCGTACACCACCCCGAAAGGGTCGCATTGCACACGCACGGAAGACAATACTGGTCACCGGGGTGTATCTGGTACCTAACCCCAACGCACGTTGAGCTTGAACAAAAATAGAAAACTGGACTTGAACGAAAAGGTTCGGCGGTGGATTCATAGGGCTGCCACGACATAGCAGCTCAGGGCAGGGTATCTGCAGCTTGCGGTAGCACGCTACACGACACAGGCCACTACGAAAGCTGGCGCTGACGTCAAGGACTCGAGGGGGCGGCACGTTACGAAGCCGTACCTCATTGAGTCGCTTGTCAATGCCTCCTACGAAGCCCCACCATCCCCAACTCTCAGGAAAGTCTTTTGAGTAAAAATACATAGGTTTGGGCAGTGCTGTTTTCCTTCTTCGGTTCATGCTGTCACTATTTTTGGGGTTGTCACCTAAAAAGAAGAACACCGGTACCAAACGGTGTCCACCCTGAGTCCAAAAATTGGGCACTCGTAAAAAGGCCTTGTCGGGGCACTTCAGCAGCCAAAAAGCATGTTTTAGGCATTTCTATACGGTTCTGGGGCGGTTTACCAAATTTTATTGCCTTTTAGGAGCCCCTATGTGGTTCCCAAAAAAATGACCTATTTTGACAGCTTTTGACCCCCCCTACCCCCCCCCCCGGGCCCTTCAATAAGGGTTGCTTCCCAAAAACATTCGGAACCCCCAGGAAAGTTTGCTTCACACCGGTGCGGGTTGATAAAACACCCACAAAACGTGTCGCCAAACCGCCGGGACCCTGAAAGGACCCTGAAAGGACCCTGAAAGGACCCTGAAAGGACCCTGAAAGGACCCTGAAAGGACCCTGAAAGGACCCTGAAAGGACCCTGAAAGGACCCTGAAAGGACCCTGACAGGACCCTGAAAGGACCCTGAAAGGACCCTGAAAGGACCTTGAAAGGACCCTGAAAGGACCCTGAAAGGACCCTGAAAGGACCCTGAAGGGACCCTGAAAGACCACTGATTTTCCGGAATAAGGGGGCCCCCCAGCGTTTCACTACCATGCTCTAAAAACAAACACACACCTGTGTTCTTTTTCCTTGGCGCGAACCCTGCCAATGCCAACCCCGCAGCACGGGCAGCGAACGGTCGCGACGCAGACGCCGCCGAGGGACATCGTCGCGGCTGGGACCGGGCGGCTCGCGCACCACACCGACGGGGCCGGGAACAACGTGGTGAGCATCGGCATGGGCGCCGTCATGCCGGCGAGCGTGCTGCAGCACGCGCCGCCGGGCACGGCGGTGGTCCACGCCGCCGACGACCGCTCGGCGGACTTCTACTACCACAGCTCCCCGCAGGTGCCCGCGTCGAAGGCGCTGGACTACGAGTACTTCCGCCCCATCTCCGCCCCTTTGATGGGCGCTCGCGCTGCACAACCTTCGGGGCGGGCCTGGTGATCCCACACTGACGCTCTCTGCAGACACACGCAGACGCCGCCAAGGGACATCGTCGCGGCTGGGACCGGGCCGCGCACCACACCGACGGGGCCGGGAACAACGTGGTGAGCATCGGCATGGGCGCCGTCATGCCGGCGAGCGTGCTGCAGCACGCGCCGCCGGGCACGGCGGTGGTCCACGCCGCCGACGACCGCTCGGCGGACTTCTACTACCACAGCTCCCCGCAGGTGCCCGCGTCGAAGGCGCTGGACTACGAGTACTTCCGCCCCATCTCCGCCCCTTTGATGGGCGCTCGCGCTGCACAACCTTCGGGGCGGGCCTGGTGATCCCACACTGACGCTCTCTGCAGACACACGCAGACGCCGCCAAGGGACATCGTCGCGGCTGGGACCGGGCCGCGCACCACACCGACGGGGCCGGGAACAACGTGGTGAGCATCGGCATGGGCGCCGTCATGCCGGCGGGCGTGCTGCAGCACGCGCACGACGGTGGTCCACACCGCCGACGACCGTTCGGCGGACTTCTACTACCACAGCTCCCCGCAGGTGCCCGCGTCGAAGGAGGCGCTGGACTACGAGTACTTCCGCCCCATCTCCGCCCCTTTGATGGGCGATGGGCGCTCGCGCCGCACAACCTTCGGGACGGGCCTGGTGATCCCACACTGACGCTCTCTGCAGACACACGCAGACGCCGCCGAGGGACATCGTCGCGGCTGGGACCGGGCCGCGCACCACACCGACGGGGCCGGGAACAACGTGGTGAGCATCGGCATGGGCGCCGTCATGCCGGCGAGCGTGTTGCAGCACGCGCCGCCGGGCACGGCGGTGGTCCACGCCGCCGACGACCGCTCGGCGGACTTCTACTACCACAGCTCCCCGCAGGTGCCCGCGTCGAAGGAGGCGCTGGACTACGAGTACTTCCGCCCCATCTCCGCCCCTTTGATGGGCGCTCGCGCCGCACAACCTTCGGGGCGGGCCTGGTGATCCCACACTGACGCTCTCTGCAGACACACGCAGACGCCGCCGAGGGACATCGTCGCGGCTGGGACCGGGCCGCGCACCACACCGACGGGGCCGGGAACAACGTGGTGAGCATCGGCATGGGCGCCGTCATGCCGGCGAGCGTGCTGCAGCACGCGCCGCCGGGCACGGCGGTGGTCCACGCCGCCGACGACCGCTCGGCGGACTTCTACTACCACAGCTCCCCGCAGGTGCCCGCGTCGAAGGCGCTGGACTACGAGTACTTCCGCCCCATCTCCGCCCCTTTGATGGGCGCTCGCGCCGCACAACCTTCGGGGCGGGCCTGGTGATCCCACACTGACGCTCTCTGCAGACACACGCAGACGCCGCCAAGGGACATCGTCGCGGCTGGGACCGGGCCGCGCACCACACCGACGGGGCCGGGAACAACGTGGTGAGCATCGGCATGGGCGCCGTCATGCCGGCGGGCGTGCTGCAGCACGCGCACGACGGTGGTCCACACCGCCGACGACCGTTCGGCGGACTTCTACTACCACAGCTCCCCGCAGGTGCCCGCGTCGAAGGAGGCGCTGGACTACGAGTACTTCCGCCCCATCTCCGCCCCTTTGATGGGCGCTCGCGCCGCACAACCTTCGGGACGGGCCTGGTGATCCCACACTGACGCTCTCTGCAGACACACGCAGACGCCGCCGAGGGACATCGTCGCGGCTGGGACCGGGCCGCGCACCACACCGACGGGGCCGGGAACAACGTGGTGAGCATCGGCATGGGCGCCGTCATGCCGGCGAGCGTGTTGCAGCACGCGCCGCCGGGCACGGCGGTGGTCCACGCCGCCGACGACCGCTCGGCGGACTTCTACTACCACAGCTCCCCGCAGGTGCCCGCGTCGAAGGAGGCGCTGGACTACGAGTACTTCCGCCCCATCTCCGCCCCTTTGATGGGCGCTCGCGCCGCACAACCTTCGGGGCGGGCCTGGTGATCCCACACTGACGCTCTCTGCAGACACACGCAGACGCCGCCGAGGGACATCGTCGCGGCTGGGACCGGGCCGCGCACCACACCGACGGGGCCGGGAACAACGTGGTGAGCATCGGCATGGGCGCCGTCATGCCGGCGAGCGTGTTGCAGCACGCGCCGCCGGGCACGGCGGTGGTCCACGCCGCCGACGACCGTTCGGCGGACTTCTACTACCACAGCTCCCCGCAGGTGCCCGCGTCGAAGGAGGCGCTGGACTACGAGTACTTCCGCCCCATCTCCGCCCCTTTGATGGGCGCTCGCGCCGCACAACCTTCGGGACGGGCCTGGTGATCCCACACTGACGCTCTCTGCAGACACACGCAGACGCCGCCGAGGGACATCGTCGCGGCTGGGACCGGGCCGCGCACCACACCGACGGGGCCGGGAACAACGTGGTGAGCATCGGCATGGGCGCCGTCATGCCGGCGAGCGTGTTGCAGCACGCGCCGCCGGGCACGGCGGTGGTCCACGCCGCCGACGACCGCTCGGCGGACTTCTACTACCACAGCTCCCCGCAGGTGCCCGCGTCGAAGGAGGCGCTGGACTACGAGTACTTCCGCCCCATCTCCGCCCCTTTGATGGGCGCTCGCGCCGCACAACCTTCGGGGCGGGCCTGGTGATCCCACACTGACGCTCTCTGCAGACACACGCAGACGCCGCCGAGGGACATCGTCGCGGCTGGGACCGGGCCGCGCACCACACCGACGGGGCCGGGAACAACGTGGTGAGCATCGGCATGGGCGCCGTCATGCCGGCGGGCGTGCTGCAGCACGCGCCGCCGGGCACGGCGGTGGTCCACGCCGCCGACGACCGTTCGGCGGACTTCTACTACCACAGCTCCCCGCAGCTGCCCGCGTCGAAGGCGCTGGACTACGAGTACTTCCGCCCCATCTCCGCCCCTTTGATGGGCGCTCGCGCCGCACAACCTTCGGGGCGGGCCTGGTGATCCCACACTGACGCTCTCTGCAGACACACGCAGACGCCGCCAAGGGACATCGTCGCGGCTGGGACCGGGCCGCGCACCACACCGACGGGGCCGAGAACAACGTGGTGAGCATCGGCATGGGCGCCGTCATGCCGGCGGGCGTGCTGCAGCACGCGCACGACGGTGGTCCACACCGCCGACGACCGTTCGGCGGACTTCTACTACAACAGCTCCCCGCGTCGAAGGAGGCGCTGGACTACGAGTACTTCCGCGCCGCACAATCTTCGGGGCGGGCCTGATGATCCCACACTGATGCTCTCTGCAGACACACGCAAACGCACCGCTGAGCCGGTCCATCCCCTCTTGATAGACTGTGATCGACCGAATAATCCAGCACCGGGCAATTCGATGCAGCTCTAGGGACTAGGGACGGACCTGATAGACCGTGGTGGACCGTGATTCACCTGTGATAAACAGCGGCAGGCACTTCGATGCAGTCTCAAGAGATAGGACGGACCGGCTCACACCGCAGTACCACCGAACCATTGTCCGGGTACAGGTACGCGCGGTACTGCACTGCAGGTTCAGCACAACCTACGAGTACTACTGCACCGCTACAAGTACAGGGACGGATACGTCACAAAACCCTCAAACACCTGCTCTATTGTCGTTGCGCACCATTTCGCGATGAATTCTAATAGAAGCATGGGTAGTGAAGTAGCACAGCGACGAGCAAGGGTCACATCCACGCGGATCGTCGGAAACACAAAGAAATAAGGACGATATCCGATATCGCCACTGCACAGTTCCGGAGAAGGTTCCGCGCTCGGTGACCCCGCAGCTTTCCAGCGGGTGCCGTAGCTGTCTCCCCACGTCTACTGTGTTCTGCGGAGTTTACTTCGCAGATTGCCACCGTAAAAAGGATCTCTTAGCGACCTTGCACTCTAACAAGAAGACACGTCAGTGTTGCTTAGCGAGTCGCAGTCGCAGTCAGGGCGGGGACCCTGAGTTTTTTAGCTGATTGCTCAGACACGGTTGTAGGGGCCTCCTCCCCGCGACGGATTCGCCTGTGCTCTGGTAGCACGGGTGGTCCTGGCTGTGACGAGCCACGAACAGCGGTCTGACAAACCAACCTCACACCGCTGTCCTGTCTGCAGACACTCAGGCTCCGTGATGATGGTCCGGCCTATGTGTCCGTGGCTAACAGGACCGAAACATGGCGCAGACCGGACCAGTGCGGTGTTGAGCACCTATCCATTCCAAGCACGTTCAGGCAATCCTCCTCCCCGCAGCTTTCCAGGGGGTGCCGTAGTTCGCTCCTGGCGATGGTTCGACGCACAGAAAGAACTGGAGGAAGTAAGGCTCCATGCAATTCAAGAGCCAGACGCCACCCAAACCGGGAAATACTCGAGGAGCTGCCTTGTGCTTATTGCGCAGGAGGCTAGAGGGGAGACACAATACAACTCCAAAGTGAGTCTTTTGCCAGATCGAAAATGACTGTCGCCAACGGCTCAGCTCGATCCGAAGTAGCGTGCGACACCAAAATAATTTCTCCGCTGTCGTTCCGTCAGTCCCACTACAATCGAGAATGCACGGGAATTCTGCTTACTGGTCTGTCTGCGCCTTTTGTGTTCGCTTTTTCTTCCCGTCCAACGACACACCCCCCAACCACCTGGTTCTTGGGTGGCTTGACGACTGCGAAGCAGCATTCCCGCAGTGAGACTGTAAAAGGAGGGGCACTCCGATTGTGCGAAGGTTCGGCTTGTGAGTCATTCTCAGGCGAGTTGATTTAGCCGGTTTGTGTGGCGGCGCAACGATTCATCTATCCCGATTGATGACGGAAAGGGCCGCCTGTCGTGAGCTGGAAGTGCCAGAACGATTTCCTCGGGCGTTTTCCGGTCCAAGGGTGTCCTTAAAAAATAAAAGGGCCTGCCTGTGTGTGCGAAGGACCTGTTTTGTATCTTTACATGGCAGGTCCCAACGCTGCCAACTTTCTTTTTTGTACTGACATGTCCAGCGTGGTATGTTGTTCCAAAAAAAAAAAAAGAATAAAAGCGAATGAAAACGTCGTCCTTTATCACACAAGAACGCAAAAATGGAAGCAGAAGTCAAAAAGAAGCTCTCGAAAGGAGAGCCCAAACAATGTCCGACTCTTCACTCTTTTCACGAGATTTTAGGCGTTCAGTTTCTTGCAAGCCACTGGCGCCCGGGCTCTGCTACATACTCGTCATGCGGATAACCAATCTCACAATATGACAATGGCAGAACAAGATCACAAACAGTCGCATCATGACACGTGGTGTTGCTCCAGCTCCCTCCGCTCCCCCCTCCACCTGTGTTCTCTGGCTGTTCAATCGTGTCAGAATGTCCAAGATTGCTTGGCTGAAAACTCAAGATACTCTAGAAAGAGGGCATCCTGTTACATACAGTGACTCCGTGCATATGGGCTGCACAAATCCTAGTAGGGATCACCCACCCGGTGCACCATCCACAACGTGCGAAACTCGCGTGGGAACTTAGGTGCCCCACCTCAGAAACATTGCACGCGTGTGCTCGCCCCATCCTGGTGGTGGGCAAATGACCCGCTTACCACTGCAGGAGTGGTCAGCAGAAGACGCAGTCCGACACCAGCTCAAGCGAACTTTTCGTTGTAGCATAATTGTGTACCACCGAACCTGCCAAAGCGTCCACCGGTGCTGGCGACCGCGTACTGATTTCCTCAGCCACGTGGATTTACGCACCGGTTGCAGACAAGTGCGGCTGAACATGTGCCTCTTCCTTTTGTCCGTTTTCTCAGTAATTTTCGCGTGCATGCGTTTGTTGCAGGCAAAGGGGGGAAAGCGCGGAAAAAAATAACGACGGTTAGATGCTAATGTATTGTTTTTCGGTTCTCTCTTTTTTGTTTTACATAAGCGCCAGCTTGAAAGGAAATGCCCGACGTTGCTGCCAGACAAAGAACAGAAGGGATCCCAAGTGCTGTAACTACCGAACCACGTGTTGAACGGACGTGAGGTCATGCGGTCTACCCCTACACGACAAATCACACACGCACAACAGGTCAAAGTCCTGAGTGAGAAAGCAACACATGGTGGTGGAAGCGAAGAACAAAATCGGATTGTGTTTGTATTGTATTTTCCCCTCTACCTCTATTTTCCTCCCTTCCATTCGGAGTCGGAGCAGCTACGCCGAGTATTTCCTGCGGCTCCAATAGACGTTCGACCTTTCTTCTCGTTCTGGACATTGGTCGGAACCCGCTCCTTCTTGTGTAGTTCTTCAGGCTGCCGCGTCAATCGCGTGGCAGTGAGCAACATGGCCGTGTCCCGGCCTGTTGTAGCCGTCCTGACCCCGTGGTACCAGCGGAAGTGTCCGGCCAGTGGGCCTTGCGCGAATAAAGTCGCTATGATATTGACACCATTAGAGTATTGCCCGACGAATCCGTAACATGTTATCTTGCGCGAATAAAGTGGCTATGATATTGACTCCTTAGAGTATTGCCCGACGAATCCGTAACACTTGCCAGTGGTATCTTGCGCGAATAAAATCGCTATGATATTGACACCTTCGAGTATTGTCCGACGAATACACGACGTTCGATGGTCACACTAATCTTGCGGGCGTGTTGAACAAGATTGCCAGCGTCCAAGGCCACAGAGGACATAGTCGATACTGCTGTGATGTGTGTGTGAGTACGGTTCACCGGACATTGGCGATGGCTAGAGACAGACTGGGCACTTTCTCAGCTGGTACCGGCAACGCGGTCATGGTACGCTCTCAGCTGGTGAGCGTAAACTGGTACCGGCAACGCGGTCATGGCTCGTTCGCCGCTGCAATTTTGCACAGCCGAAGCAGAAAATATTGTTGTTCACAATCTCCCCTAATCCGCCGTTTGCTTGTTGATTTTGACCCGTCGCCGACATACACTTCTTCCCACTCCCCCTGCTGTGACGAGCTACGAACAGCCGCCTGACAAACCAGACTCACACCGCTGTCCTGTCTGCAGGCTGATGATGGTCCGCCTTATGTGTCCGTGGCTTACAGGACCGAAACACGGCGCAGACGGGACCAGTGCGGAGTTGAGCACACATCCATTGCAAACTCTCCGCTTTCTTCGTTCTTCACATTCAACTGTTCTCTTCTATATTGTGTTTACTAGGCGGGCAGGGGAAAGACAGGTGCACCCCGGTGCACTGTTTGACCCTGAGGGTGCGATCATCGCTCAGTGTCCAACGCTGAAGGGTTGTCCCCCTCAGGAGGCGGACTCACAGGGTGTCGGGACCCCCGCATGAGGAAAATTGTCTCGCCTCGGGGGTCCCTCTCCGCTATCTTAGAAGCCGATCTCCCCCCATCCCCCCCCCCACATTGTTGTCCATCGATCCCAGTCCTGTCGTTCTTACTTTCACCGGCTCTTCTTTTTTTGTTATTTGCCGAAAGCTGCTTCTTCTGTGGTTTCTCGTTGTACGACTGTTCAGCAAACTCGAAACAAAACGAACGAAAGGAGGGAGTAAAAAAATCACGTGGCTGTTGTAGTTCTTCCCGCTTTCTTCCCTGCTTCAAGGTGAATCGAAGGGAAGCCCTGCAAACCAGGAACTGGAAACGGAGTTTCGTGCCGCTTCGCAGAGAGAATTCGCGCCTATTTGCCTCTGGCGCACCCAGCATCGTGTTCAGCCGTCGTGGGGTTGACCTGGTAGTTGAGATTGGAAACGGAAAGGGGTTTAGTCTCTGGCGGTGTGAATTGGTGTATCGCTGCACCAGGTTCAGGTTGTGAAAGACGACTAGAACGGTGCGCATAGCTGATTTTCCAGCAATCACGGCATCTCGAAAAGGGGCTGCAGAATATAGGGCGCCTTGTGCGAAACATCAACGACTTACATTGCGCCGACACAGGGGGCTCCTCCTTCCCCGGGAAGTGTGGCAAGGCGTCTGCTCCTGCGTTGTGAGCCGGCTGCCCACCCCCTGCTGATAGACTGTGATAGGCTAACACGGTTTGGGTTATAATGCAAAGAATCTGCGGCGAGAATCTGCATTAGCCACTGGACGACTACCTCTTCGATCGTACCATGTCGTGCTTCTGCCACTCTGATCGTTTGGGTTAATTGAGGTTAGCATGCAGAATATCTGTAGCGACGGCCTGCATTAGCCACTGGATGACTACCTCTTCGATCGTACCGTGTCGTGCTTCTGGCGTTCGCACTCTTTCGAATCATCGTCCTCGCGCGGCCGCTTTGCGACTCTTCCCTTCCTTGCCAGTTTGCATGCTTCTGCGGCCTTTGCCTTCGCTTCTACGGGCGGCGCTGGGCACTTTTTCTTCCGTTGGGGGGTCGTCGTCTCTCGTCTTCGCTTTACCGGCGCTGATGCCTTCCTTGCTGGTGACGGCGTAATTGGCGGGCCCGTCCGCGTTCCGGGGTGGAGTTTGCTGCACTTTCGTGTGTTTTCCTCGAGGCGTGGTTGGGCTTCGCACAGGTGGGCTTCGCGCTAACACGGTTCCCCTAGACTCGCAAAGGGTGCGTCCTACCCCCCCAGGAGGTCCAGCCTCAGAAGCTGGAGTTAAAGAGGGTGTGCCCGAGTCACACACGAAAAATGGGTGCGCTACAACCAAAACGCGGGCGAATCCACACCCGAAAAGCGGGTGTGGCACCCGCTTTTCCGGTTGTTTTCCTCCGGCTTCTGAGGCTGGACTCCGCCGAGAAGACTATCGATAGAGCTACAAGCATCTGTAATCCACACCCGTGTTGCACCGCTTTTCCGGTTTCCCCGGCTTCTGAGGCTGGACTCCGCCGAGAAGACTATCGATGGAGCTACAAGGATCTGTAAATCCACACCCGTGTGGCACCGCTTTTCCGGTTTCCCCCGGCTTCTGAGGCTGGACTCCGCCGAGAAGACTATCGATAGAGCTACAGCATCTGTAATCCACACCCGTGTTGCACCGCTTTTCCGGTTTCCCCGGCTTCTGAGGCTGGACTCCGCCGAGAAGACTATCGATGGAGCTACAAGGATCTGTAAATCCACACCCGTGTGGCACCGCTTTTCCGGTTTCCCCCGGCTTCTGAGGCTGGACTCCGCCGAGAAGACTATCGATAGAGCTACAGCATCTGTAATCCACACTCGTGTTGCACCGCTCTTCCGGTTTCCCCGGCTTCTGAGGCTGGACTCCGCCGAGAAGACTATCGATAGAGCTACAGCATCTGTAATCCACACTCGTGTTGCACCGCTCTTCCGGTTTCCCCGGCTTCTGAGGCTGGACTCCGCCGAGAAGACTATCGATGGAGCTACAAGGATCTGTAAATCCACACCCGTGTGGCACCGCTTTTCCGGTTTCCCCCGGCTTCTGAGGCTGGACTCCGCCGAGAAGACTATCGATAGAGCTACAGCATCTGTAATCCACACCCGTGTTGCACCGCTTTTCCGGTTTCCCCGGCTTCTGAGGCTGGACTCCGCCGAGAAGACTATCGATGGAGCTACAAGGATCTGTAAATCCACACCCGTGTGGCACCGCTTTTCCGGTTTCCCCCGGCTTCTGAGGCTGGACTCCGCCGAGAAGACTATCGATAGAGCTACAGCATCTGTAATCCACACCCGTGTTGCACCGCTCTTCCGGTTTCCCCGGCTTCTGAGGCTGGACTCCGCCGAGAAGACTATCGATGGAGCTACAAGGATCTGTAAATCCACACCCGTGTGGCACCGCTTTTCCGGTTTCCCCCGGCTTCTGAGGCTGGACTCCGCCGAGAAGACTATCGATAGAGCTACAGCATCTGTAATCCACACCCGTGTTGCACCGCTTTTCCGGTTTCCCCGGCTTCTGAGGCTGGACTCCGCCGAGAAGACTATAGACGGAGCTACAAGCATCTGTAAATCCACCCGAAAAGCGGGTGTGGCACCGCTTTTCGGGTTTTCCTCCGGCTTCTGAGGCTGGACTCCGCCGAGAAGACTAACGATAGAGCTACAAGCATCTGTAATCCACACCCGTGTTGCACCGCTTTTCCGGTTTCCCCCGGCTTCTGAGGCTGGACTCCGCCGAGAAGACTATCGATAGAGCTACAGCATCTGTAATCCACACCCGTGTTGCACCGCTTTTCCGGTTTCCCCGGCTTCTGAGGCTGGACTCCGCCGAGAAGACTATCGATAGAGCTACAGCATCTGTAATCCACACTCGTGTTGCACCGCTCTTCCGGTTTCCCCGGCTTCTGAGGCTGGACTCCGCCGAGAAGACTATCGATGGAGCTACAAGGATCTGTAAATCCACACCCGTGTGGCACCGCTTTTCCGGTTTCCCCCGGCTTCTGAGGCTGGACTCCGCCGAGAAGACTATCGATAGAGCTACAGCATCTGTAATCCACACCCGTGTTGCACCGCTTTTCCGGTTTCCCCGGCTTCTGAGGCTGGACTCCGCCGAGAAGACTATAGACGGAGCTACAAGCATCTGTAAATCCACCCGAAAAGCGGGTGTGGCACCGCTTTTCGGGTTTTCCTCCGGCTTCTGAGGCTGGACTCCGCCGAGAAGACTATCGATAGAGCTACAAGCATCTGTAATCCACACCCGTGTTGCACCGCTTTTCCGGTTTCCCCGGCTTCTGAGGCTGGACTCCGCCGAGAAGACTATAGATGGAGATACAAGCATCTGTAAATCCACCCGAAAAGCGGGTGTGGCACCGCTTTTCGGGTTTTCCTCCGGCTTCTGAGGCTGGACTCCGCCGAGAAGACTATCGATAGAGCTACAAGCATCTGTAATCCACACCCGTGTTGCACCGCTTTTCCGGTTTCCCCCGGCTTCTGAGGCTGGACTCCCCGCCGAGAAGACTATCGATAGAGCTACAAGGATCTGTAAATCCACACCCGAAAAGCGGGTGTGACACCCGCTTTTTTAACTCCAGCTTAACTCCAGCTTTAACTTCAGCTCTACTCCAGCTTTAACTTCAGCTCTACTCCAGCTTTAACTTCAGCTCTACTCCAGCTTTAACTTCAGCTCTACTCCAGCTTTAACTTCAGCTCTACTCCAGCTTTAACTTCAGCTCTACTCCAGCTTTAACTTCAGCTCTACTCCAGCTTTAACTTCAGCTCTACTCCAGCTTTAACTTCAGCTCTAACTCCAGCTTTAACTCCAGCTTTAACTCCAGCTTTAACTTCAGCTTTAACTCCAGCTTTAACTCCAGCTTTAACTCCAACTTTAACTCCAGCTTTAACTCCAGCTTTAACTCCAGCTTTAACTCCAGCTTTAACTCCAGCTTTAACTCCAGCTTTAACTCCAGCTTTAACTCTCAGCTTTAACTCCAGCTTTAACTCCAGCTCTAACTCCAGCTCTATCTCCAGCTTTAACTCCAGCTTTAACTCCAGCTTTAACTCCAGCTTTAACTCCAGCTTTAATGGTGTGATCCTGACCCCGGTAGAAAGTCGGTAAGAAGTCGCCAAGAACCCGGCAAGAACCCGGCAGAACTCAGGGTGGGGTCCATTTTTTATTTTAACCTTTCCTGCTGGAACTCTCAGAACTACTCCGGGTTTTGAGGAGCATCCCAGGGTGGCTTGTATCCTGCGCAGTATTTGCTCCCCTCTCCCCGGGCCCAAGGCAAAAAGGTGGGACTTGAGGACCTCCGATTATACAAGAAGAGAGGAATATGAGACGATGCCAGGGTGGAGAAATATTCTGGCAAGTACGATGCTGTGCATGTGGGGTGTGCGACCTCTGAGGCGAAACCGGGTTCTATGCTCAGAAGCAGGGATAAGGGCCCCCCACTCAGCCTCAGAATACGGGGTTCTGAGGGTGCAATATCCCGCGGCGTTGACAATTTGTGTCAATATACCCGAACCCAGAATTGGTCGAGAAATGTTTGAATGAGACACTATTTCTGACTTTGTGGAGTATGGATTCGGACGTTTTTGGGTCAGATCGTCGGCGACGTCGGCGACACAAAAGACTTTCTGTGAACGGGCGAGGTGTGGCTGCAACTGACTCTATTGTCAGCCTCAGCCGATGTTTCGACGAAACGCATTCCGTGTCACGTGGATTCTGTTGACCTGCGGGCCAGCAGCTCTAGAGGGATCCCGAAAGCTGCGAAGAGGGCCCCATTTGGTCCACTCCGGTTGCAGTGGGCGCGAGAGGACGAGACACCCGAGACTGCGACGATGTTTCAGGAGTGTGCTCGCCGTTTGAGAAGCTGACGGAGATGACGACCGATGATGTCAATGTGGCAAGGAAGAGCGATGTCAATGTGGCAAGGAAGAGCGCTCGTGTGATGAGCGCGTTCACCGCCACTCGATAAAACGCGGGGCGGCACCGATCCTTTTCTAGAAGCTGTCCAGCGGGGGCAGTCCCAGCCACGCGTAGTTTCGAATTCGGCGACAAGTACCCGAACAAGGGTCAGTCAGGGAGTGAGAGATGCTTGCTGGCCAAGCTCTGCTTACGACTAGCATCTACCGGTTCTTGAGGAGACTCTGTAAACGAAGTCACCTCTGAACCGTGGATTTGCAAGCACGGAAAATGCGACTTGACGCTTAAGTTGCAGTCCCTGGGCAGCGAAGGCGAAAGAGCGAAAAGCACACAATAAACGCTACAAACGGGATTACACTGCAACTTGGGCAAAACCGCTTCTGGCGGAGCAGGCCCTTTCGCCAGGCTTGACATCTTGGCCGAAGTCAAAGTTAGTGGCGACCACTGACGAATCAGACAAAAGGCTGATTGGATGAGCTGAAGCATGTGAATGTGCGAGGTGTTTCTACTGGGCTTCTGAATAATTGGCAGACCACGACAGTAAAGCGGACACTCCAAGCGAGGTTTTGCGTTGAACTGTTGTTGACGACAGCGTTGCCGCAGACATTAGTGATGACTCTGGCAATTCTGATGCGACACGACTCGACACAAGCTGTGGGCACAAACACGACGAAGGCGCCAAAAGTGCGATGCACCCGCATTCCGGAGCAGCAGGTGCGTGACCGCAGACATTAGTGATGACTCTGGCAATTCTGATGCGACACGACCCGACACAAGCTGTGGGCACAAACACGACGAAGGCGCAAAAATGAGATGCACCCGCATCCCGGAGCATCAGGTGCGTGAGCCAGAACCGCTATGCTACAGATTTTTGCAAGCTCCGACATGAAATCTCCCGAAAATCGTTCTTGATTTCCCTTTCCTTCAGATCACATAGATGCCCGGATATACCAGGATACCGGCGGGTGCATTTGAAAGTCGCACCAGGTAGCATGCCATGCAACCATATCAAAGTTCTCCAGGTCACTGTCGTCCGAGCCTGACAGCTCACGACGTCCGAACGGAAGCCAACTCTGTCATGCATGTAGCTGCTGGATGGATGCGGTTCACATTTCAGTTGAGGTTCTGCAGATACCTCCAGAATAGCACGCCGGCCTAAGAAATGCCCCCGTGACGGATTTAAGGGATGGGTACCTGGTATACTACCCAATATACCCACCCGGCGGCATCTATGGAGGCTTCTATACACTACTTAACCCTCACGGTTCTCCTGTTCTCGGTGATTGACACCCGACCTCAGCACTGCATATCCAGGGAGCTTGAAGACTATTCTGTTGCCATATCGCGGCAGGTACTGCGTGAAGCGTCGACAAATGCCTGAAAGAACTAGCAGCGACTCGGTGGGAGATGCAAGCCGCCAAAAAATAAAATAAAAAATGGACACCCCCCCCCGGTAAGAACCCGGCAGGAACCCGGCAGAACTTGGTTTGGATCACACCATTTAACTCTCAGATTTAACTCCAGCTTTAACTCCAGCCTCCGGGGCCCCACCGTGCATGTACTCGCCCATTCGGAGTGAACCGGCTATCCGATGGTCCGTCTTTCGCGCGTTTCCCATCCTTCGTACCAATCCACAAATGCAGAGCAAACCCGTCCCTCTCTCAAGTTCGTATTTCCTCTCTCCTCCTCCTCCTCCCTCCCACACCCCCCCACCCCCCCCCTGCTCCTCTCCCCTCTCTCTAAGCGGCACTATGACGAAGCAAGGAGTGGTGGAGAAGATGCTGATGAAGGACCGGGCCATCCCGGATGTCCCGCCGCCCAACTGGGAGCCGCTGCCGAGGAGTAAGGTCTGTGTCTTTTTTCCCGTCCGCCTCCTTTCCTGGAAGTGCATCGAACTGCCGGCTGCTGTCAGAAAGTCTGTCGCAGGCTATCGTAGGCCTCGTGCAGAGGCCAACCATGCCTCGAGGAGAACACACGAAAGGACACCAAACGCTACCCCGGAACGCGAACGGGCGAGCGCCGGCTGCGTCGAGGCGTGCCCGACGCCCCGAAACACCTACAGATCCTACCTACCTCTGCGGCCCCAGCCCGTTAATGTCTGGGATGCACGACGCCCTCGTCCACGCCTCGTACCCCGAAGACCTGATCCACATGGAGTCGTTCACAACAGACCGAGACCCGTAGCGTCAGCCCAACCCCGGCGTTTCAGCAGGGGTGAACCCCCCCCCCCCCCCCCCCCCCTTTTTACCCGAGTACTTTCCCGAGGGCCCATCACACAAGCTGTAGGGAAGATACTAAGTCCATGTTGCCCAGTTAAGGAAGTCTCAACGGATTTCTGCCTATCCACACTCACCCCGTCAAAGCGAAGGCGAGGGATAGCGACCCCAACGGAAGAAGAAGCGCCCAACGCCACCCCGTGAAAGCGAAGGCAAGGATCGCAGAAGCATGCACACCGGCGAGGGAGGGAACGGTCGAAGCGACCGCGCGAAGACGAGAATTCGACTGAGTGCAAGCACGACACGGACGATCGAAGGGGTTGTCATCTAGTGACTGATGCAGGTCATCGCTACAGATATTCTGCATTCTAACCTCAACTATGTAGTAGGTAGGCTACCACAGGTGATTCGCAGGCAGTCATCTAGTAGTGACCGCCCATGCATTACGGTAAAATCGGAACCTTTAGTAAAGGCTTTACGACAATGGTCACCCGGAGACTATAAAACCCCGGATCCCTAAGTGAACTTGCACTCTACAAAGAGGACCCCTTGCACCGACGACTTACAGCCGCCCAACGACTTGCAGTCGTTGGGTGGTGTTGGCAACGGGACCTTCGGATGAGCCTTCACCGCCGTAGGTCCCCCTGCCCCGTGAGGTCTGCTGGCCAAGACAAGTCAGTGCTGCCTAGCGAGTCACAGTCACAATCAGGGCGAGTGCCCTGAGTTTTTTAACTGATTGCTCAGACACGGTTATAGGGGCCTTCTCCCCGAGACGGATTCGCCTGTGCTCTAGTAGCACGGGTGGTGGCTGTGACGAGCTACGACGAACTGCCGCCTGACAAACCAGACTCACACCGCTGTCCTGTCTGCAGACACTCAGGTTCCGCGCTGATGGTCCGCCTTATGTTTCCGTGGCTTAAAGGACCGAAACACGGCGCAGACGGGACCAGTGCGGTGTTGAACACATACCCATTCCAAGCACGTTCTTGCAATGCCCCGGGAGGTCTGCTTCGCTGTCCTGCAGTTGTTATCACGGTAAAAAGAGAACCCCTTGCACCCACAACACCGCAGGTCTTCGACAGCAAGAACCTGCCGATCCTCAGCAACCTGAAGGCGCACTTCCTCAGGGAAGGCCTGCTGGCCGAGAAGGACGCCGCCGACATATTGACGCGGGCGGCCACGGTCTTGAGGAAAGAGCCGAACCTGCTCCGCCTGAACGACCCGATCACCGTGTGCGGGGACATCCACGGCCAGTTCTACGATCTGTGCAAGCTGTTCGAGATCGGAGGGGATCCGAATGACCAGCAGTATCTTTTCCTGGGCGACTTCGTCGACCGCGGCTGCTTCGGCTGCGAGGTCGTGTTCTACTTGATGTCCGTCAAGCTCCGACACCCGGACACGTTCTTCATGCTCAGGGGAAACCACGAGTGCCGGCATCTCACCGCGTACTTTAACTTCAAGTCGGAGTGTTTGTATAAGTACTCTCAGTCGACGTACGACCAGATCATGGCGTGCTTCGACTGCCTGCCGATCGCCTCGGTGCTGAACGGGAGGTTTTTGT
The DNA here is from genome assembly GCA_030068145.1 of Diplonema papillatum. Taxonomy (NCBI): domain Eukaryota; phylum Euglenozoa; class Diplonemea; order Diplonemida; family Diplonemidae; genus Diplonema; species Diplonema papillatum. Next base: position 73,613 of record JAPJBO010000572.1, read on the forward strand.
GCGTGCACGGGGGTCTTTCGCCGGACATCCGAACGGTGGAAGACATCAACGCGGTGCACAGGTTCAGAGAGCCGCCGTCGTCGGGCCCCATGTGCGACTTGCTGTGGAGCGATCCGATGGACGAAGAGGAGGAGGAATACAGCCCCGAGGCGCTCTACGTGCACAACGATCTGCGCGGCTGCTCGTACGTCTTCTCCTACAATGCCGTGTGCCAGTTCCTGGTGAACAACAACCTGCTGTCCGTTATCCGCGCGCACGAGGCGCAGGACGAGGGGTACAGACTCTACAAGAAGTCGTCGACCGGGTTCCCATCTGTGATCTGCATCTTCAGCGCGCCCAACTACTGCGACAGCTACGACAACAAGGCCGCCATCATCCGGTTCCAAAACAACCTCATGAACATCCGCCAGTTCAACAGCAGCTCGCACCCGTACTACCTGCCGAACTTCATGAACGCCTTCACGTGGTCCATGCCCTTCGTCGCAGAGAAGGTGTGCTACTCGTTAATCAGTTTACGTTCGCGGCGGGTTTTCCAGTTTCACAGCCGGTTTCAGGCCAAAATCGGGTTCGGCCTCCAACCGCGTTTGGAAACAATGAAACAGAAAATAGGAATTGCCCCCGTCCAGAACCGGTTCGTACACTCCGGTGGGTTGAGGCGGGTCTTCTAGACCGAATTCTTCTGTAGCTGAACCTTAACTACCAGTACCTGCTACCTGTACCCGTACCTTAAGTACCAGTAGAAACAAGGACGGGGCTGTGTGTGGGGCACTTACATTTCTTGTTCACCTGGATGAGGTTTCTGGCTAGTACTAGCTGGGAGCACAGTGCACTTCGCTGGGATAATTCCCCCGATAAATCGACATACTTTAGTGTGCGGTAGGAACTGGAGCAACGCGCATGGCGGGACGAGCACACCACCCGAGCCTACAACAGGAGAATTCGGGTGGGCTGAGGCAGGTCTTCTATGTCTGAGTTTTTCAAGCATCCGCAGAATAACACGAAGAACCTCTAAACCTGAAAACTGAGAGTGAGTAAAGACATAGAAAACACAGCTGCAAAGACCCAACAGACTTACGAACAGGCCCTCACCCAAGGGGAGAACTCCAACCCTTGACTGCCTCGACTGTCGACCATCGACACAAAACACGGATCAAATTGCCGACGCACACACGCAGGTGACGGACATGCTCATCACGATCTGGAACTTGGTCGAGGAGACGCCGGGCGGCGATGACCCGGACCTGCTGCAGGAGCGCGGGGCGCACTTGAAGAACAAGATCATCGCGATGGGCAAGATGGCGAAGATCTTCAAGACCCTGCGCGAGGAGAACGAGAGCGTCGTCGTGCTCAAAGGCCTCGCCGGCGGGCAGGTCCCCGTCGGCGTCCTGCAGCAAGGACCGGAGGCCTTCAAGAAGTCCATCGACACCTTCCAAGGCGCGCGCAAAATGGACCGCAGCAACAATAGTGAGCAGAGAAGAGAACGAGTGTAGCAGAATGGGGGGTAACACACACACATACCAGACCAGCGGAGGCCACCGCAAAAATATTTCTCACCTTCTCCTTATCCCTCAAAACCAGCACCAATAACAACGACCCCCATTACTTAAGCTAAAAAACTCAAAACAACACACGCAGGTGACGGACATGCTCATCACGATCTGGAACTTGGTCGAGGAGACGCCGGGCGGCGATGACCCGGACCTGCTGCAGGAGCGCGGGGCGCACTTGAAGAACAAGATCATCGCGATGGGCAAGATGGCGAAGATCTTCAAGACCCTGCGCGAGGAGAACGAGAGCGTCGTCGTGCTCAAAGGCCTCGCCGGCGGGCAGGTCCCCGTCGGCGTGCTGCAGCAAGGGCCGGAGGCCGTCAAGAAGTCCATCGACACCTTCCAAGGCGCGCGCAAAATGGACCGCAGCAACGAGAAGCGCCCCACCTACTCCACCAACTGAGGCCGGTGCGCAACTGGGGGCAGGGGGGACGTGCGGGTGGGTGAGGGTGGCTGTGCTCGGGGACGCAACTGGCGTCGCGGTAAGTCTCCTGGAATGGGGTATCCGCAGAGGGTGAGAGTCCCGTATTTCCTCGACGAGCCATGGTTAACTCCTTTGCTAGCCACGAGTCGCTCAGTTTGGGAATGCTGGGGCGAGTTGGGATTTACTACTACTACTTCCAACCACGTTGTTATTTTCCTTTGCTCGGCTCGAACTCCTGAAATCCCCAGCTCCGGTCGGAATTTGTAAAGGGTAGCTAATTCCCTGGACCAATTCCTCGATAGTGGGTCTCGAGTCTGCAGCATGCTGAAGGACTACTTCGGAAAATCGAGTGAGTCTCCTCGTCAGTGCTCCCGCTAGCAAAAAAGTGCGAGGAATTCCTCAAAAACAACGAGGCTGGAAAAAAGAGGGTGAGGAATTCCTCATGAGGAATTCCTCACCTTTTTCCCGTTGGTGGTATCGCGCAGCCAAAGCACTTCATCACGGCCTACTCTCTGCTCGGCGTGATGGGCTGCTGGCTGCAGGAGTGCCACCAGTATGTTGGAAAATGTTTATTGCGACAAACGGTCTTCTCCACCTGGATGTCTGTACCGTTCGCCGGGGCGGAGCCTCCCGGACGGAGTGCAGGGAGGGGTTTGTATAATAATATGGGTTTTCTTCTTAAAAGTCGGAGCATGGGCCGGGAGCAGCCTTCCTGGGGCCCAGCCGAAACCCCCCATGTATAACACCGCGAGTCAAGAGAAAGAAAAGTGTACGAAAGCATGCAATCTCGAAGCTCCTGAACTATTATTAAGGGAACAACAAAACGGGTTGAAGCTCAGGTTTTGCACAGAGAGCTGAACATCGAAGTACAGCGAGCGAAGGGGAAATCCACGGATAAACAATGTGTTCGTGCACGCGTGAAGTCGTGTGGCGTTTCGTCTAGGTAGCTGACCCTTGGTGCCACGCGACCTCCTCCTGCAAATCCGACTCGTGTTTGGTAAAGAAAGTACTCGGAGGGACCGCGGGTGCAGGCTAGGGGAGGGAGAAACAATACAACGAGAAGCAAATGGGTTGTTTGCCTGGGCTTCGTGAGGGATACAGCACGTTTCCTCTATCGTTTTTGTTTCAACAGTGGTAGGGTCCTTTGACAGAGTGAGCCGATGCCTCTCATCTCACCTCAAGATGCCCTTGACAGACGCTAGCGTCCGGCGTTGTCCTGCATCGGACCCTCGGGATATTGTATCCTCCTCTCTGCTAGTACGTATGCACTGCGTAGTGATATACCACACCATGCAGTATCACTACACGGCAGGGATGGATACGCGCACTCACACATACCCTGTGCTAGTGCTCTACACAGCAGCACCACCGTACAGCACTGCATGTAGGTACGTACAGAGTACTCCTATTTGTGCATACGCGAAGTCCCCGGCATGCTGATGAGTACCACACTGTGCCCGCCGCTCGCTGGGGAAAGGGTCACTTTCAGCGCGCTTTCGTCGTCGAGGTTTTGCAACGGGCGGCCTCCTCGAGTACACCTTCTCTGCTGAACGCTTGCGCCCGGCACTAAACCAGGCCGCAGACTGGGTTCCGGCTTAGAGGCGTTCAGCCATAATCCATCCAGTGGTAGCATCACGGCACTGTCCGATCGAACAACCGTAGATACCAGGGACTAGAAACGGGAGTTCCTCTCGTACTACCCCGCGTTGCTGTCGGAATGCGCTGGCCCGATGGGCTCTCTCTCCATCAGTAGGGTAACCCCAACCTGTCTCACGACGGTCTAAAGCCCGTGTTTCTCGGGCTGCAGCACATTTCCTCCTTCGGCGGCTTCTGTTACTTTTCTGAGAGAGCACGCGCGTATTCAAAGGTTGCCGACTTGCGCCGCCGCGCGCGCGCTGCGATAATCTTTCACCATTTGCACCATCATCGACGCAATCGCCCTGTGACAGGGCCGCGGCTCGCACCGCGCTTACGACGTGACGACCTGCTGACGTCATTTGCCACAAAACCCGGAAGCAATTTTTTTCCATCTCCACAACCCATCAGTTCAACGCAGAACTGGCACTAGTTGCGTTGGAAACACTTGCTTTGACTGAGTTCTGGCCAAGTTGACTCAAAAGCAGCTAACGATCGGAGCTCGTTCTTGACTGGCCAAGTTGACTCAAAAGCAGCTATCGATCGGAGCTCGTTCTTGACTGGCCAAGTTGACTCAAAAGCAGCTAACGATCGGAGCTCGTTCTTGACTGGCCAAGTTGACTCAAAAGCAGCTATCGATCGGAGCTCGTTCTTGACTGGCCAAGTTGACTCAAAAGCAGCTATCGATCGGAGCTCGTTCTTGACAAGGAGACGGGTGGTTTTGGTGGACCAGCCTCTGAGAGTCCAGACGAACCTTGTTGCTCAGCTGGGTTTTCGACCCGAACCTGTTTGCTCAATCCGGCGTTGTGCGGCCTCCCCTCGGAACCAATACCCTCTACTTGCCGCAGTTGGACGGGCAGTCGACCGGATACTCCTCGGAGAGATGGGCCTGCACTCTAACTCGTCTTTCTCTCTCTCTCTCTCTCTCTCTCTCTCTCTCTCTCTCTCTCTCTCTCTCTCTCTCTCTCTCTCTCTCTCTCTCTCTCTCTCTCTCTCTCTCTCTCTCTCTCTCTCTCTCTCTCTCTTCACTCGGGACCGACGGTAACACAGAAAGACGAAACTGTCGCAGGCAACGGACTGAGCGAGTACCACCGGAAACACTTAAAACAAAACTATAATAAAAAAAAAAGAAAGAGACAATCTTTCAGGTACACTATTCCCCTTTTTTTTTTGTTTTCCTTTTTCCTTTTCCATCTGTTCTGTCGCCTTATATGCTGTTGACCCCATCCGATTCCCAACCCACCCCCAGCATGCTGCCGGCATGCAGAATCGCGATTCTTTCCCCGCTCCGCGAGTTCAAGTCGCCGGTGCGAAGAGACGAGCATTTATTCCGAGCCAGAAGAACGGTCGAACCAGGTGTACCACCCAAGCACGTGCACTCCTTCTCCGGTAGCTCCCGGTTCAGCCGTCTCAAAAGGGCCGCAGTTGTTCTTCCGCATGAACGCACACGGAAGAGCTGCCCCGCAAGGGCGTTTACCCCCGCGAGTTAACGGGTGCCTCGTCTTGCAAGATGGCCGGTGCTTTCGCACGCTCGATGAGACTCTTTCTTGTTCCTTCCTCGGGTATGCGCCGTCGAGTGACTGCACCGTCGAAGACAGTGCAGCTGCCCTGGCGTTCTGCCCGATGAATGACCGACACTGTAGTCGAGACCGGCACACGTCTTCTCTGAAACCCGCATGGTGCAGGGTCAGTACTGCGCACCCACAAATTTCCCACAACGTGGTCAGAATAGCCGCATCATTCACCCACACTGTATTGTGGCCAGAATATTTTTTCCTTTGGTGGTCCATTGAAAATGGGCAAAAATCAATGCCCAGGGTTGAAATATTTTCCGTCGACACGAACTTTATCCCATGCATCACGCGGCATTGAACCCCAATTCCCTTTGGCCATGTGGGGGGGGGGGGGGGGGGATAGTCTAACCACAATAGCCACAATGTATTGTGGGTAACTGTTGTGGCTATTCTGACCACATTGTGGGAAAGCTGTGGGCACGCATTGGCAGGGCGAAGCTCTTCCGGGCTTTGCGCTGGCTTCGGATCGAGTGCCCTCGCGCGAGCCTGTTTCATTCACCTGTCGCTGCTCTCGCTTGGCGGAGCTTCCCGTTCAGGCCTTGTCTCTGTTCTACACCCCCTCGGATTGAGGCCACGGGGTTGATTCGAGTTGGGTTCCTCGGGCGTGCGCTGACCCACCACGACCCCAAACGGTATTTCCTTCTTGAAAGCATGCTAATCCTGCAAGGAATAGTTGACTAGACCTCTTGAGTTTGTGCTACCCACGATTGTATTAGTCGGGAGAACCTATCATTACACAGGACCGACCCCCCTTTCGTGAGAGTAAGCGAAGAATAAAAATACCTTCTTTTTAGTACAAACTGGGGCCTTCGCACGCAAACCCTCATATTTGTGGGTCAACAACCACCAGTTTTGTGGCCACAAACGCTCTTTTGGTACTAACAATCTCGCGGGTTGCCCTTCAATGTATTGTGCAGGCTAAAAGGACGTAGGCAGCGTGTTCTGGTGGTTGATCAGAATTCCTTATCTGAAAATGACACAGGGTAGATACAAGCAGGAAAACGACCAACCGGCGCGCACAAACAAAACTTGTCTTGTCACGATCTGCGGCTCAACTGTTCCTCCCGTTGTGGGGGCTTGCCACTTGTGGTCGGGGGCCAGGCCGAGCGCCCCTTGGACATCCTTCTCTGCTCATCCGCCTCCGCGTGCTTGTCCGCTATCAAACAACCGCCCCCCCCAATCCAACCCCCCCCCCAGGTCCCCCCCTGCCGGCTGTATCTGTATGGCGCTTGTGGATCCGGACCAACGGCAAATAGGTCTCCTACACGGTGAAGTCCAGCCTCAGAAGCTGGAGTGAAAGCTGGGGGTAAAAAAGCGGGTGTCACACCCGCTTTTCGGGTGTGGATTTACACGCGTTTTGATCGCAGCACACCCGCTTTTCGGGTGCGGATTTACACGCGTTTTGATCGCAGCACACCTGCTTTTCGGGTGTGACTCGGGCACCCTCTCCTACTCCAGCCTCTGAGGCTGGACCTCAGCGTGTAGTCCGAAAGCCGCTGGCCTTCTGGTGCCTCCTGGTCCCAGTCCCTGGTAGTATCTACGGGAGCTCGATCTATATGCTGCCACGGGATGGATTATGGCTGAATGTCTTTGCGCCAGAACCCAGTCTAGAGGAGTGCGTGAGTTCCTCAGGGCACATATTCCGGTTTTCCTCCGGATTTATAGTACTCACGATCGGCCCGGTACAACGGACGCAGCCAGCGTGTTTGGCAGTTGCTCAGAATTCCAGAATGAAACAGGGCATATACAAGTGGGAAACGAATCAACCGACACGCAAGCAAAACGAAGCGCCTGTCGTTTTCGACTAGCTTCGGCGAACGGCAGCTTCCAATCCCACGTACACGGATCCCGTTTCTTCAAACAAGGTCTCCTAGAGACGGATAGAACGTAGCAAAACATCCTTCGAACGGTGGGAGTCCAGCCTCAGGAGCTGGAGTAAAAGCTGGAGTTGAAAAAGCGGGTCACACCCGCATTCGGGCGTGACTCGGACACACCCTCTTTAACTCCAGCCTCTGAGGCTGGACCTCACCGTGTAGGAAGGCCTTGAACGGGTTGGCCCGAACACTGCGCGTGGGGGGTGTTTCCGCTTCTTAAACTTTCTTCCCCGAAGGGGAAGGCTTTTTTTCCTGGTCCTTTTCGTCGCTGTAAATATTGCACTCCTCCTCCTTTTTCTTTCCTTTTCGCTTTTCCTTGTGCCGCTGTGAGAAGCCCTTCTTTTTCTCCCTTCTCAAAATCTACCCCCCCCCCCCCCGAAAGAAACCTTTCCCCTCCATCTACTCTTATTTAGCCGTCTTGAGTCTGTCTTGTTTTCCTTTGGCAGCTGCACCCTCTGCGCATTTTTAGCTTTTTGGGGGTTCTTTTTTGAGAATCCGCGCGCACTCGGTGTGCAGCGTCTACTGCCGACCTAAAAAGCAGGGCCCCTCAAGCCCTCTCAGAACGACCACACCCTACCCAATCCCAAACACCCCCTAAACGCGTTAGGGACGTCACAAGGTTTTACAACGCCTCTGTGAGTGACACATCACCCGAAACGAGCGGCACCCTCTCACTTTTCTCAACCCCAGACTTTAAAATGCCGACCTTCTAATCCACAAATAATGCTAAACCCAAGTCCCGATACGCCCGCACGCACCTCTCACACACACACACACGCCGTCCCCCTCCCGGCAAACCACTGACTCTCCTATACGAGCGCAATGCCGCACACAGGCAGGGAGCAGCAGTACCGGTGTGCTGCTTCGGACCAAGCGAAGAACGCCGTGCTCACAACACCGAAGAAGAGAGGAAGAAGTTCGCTCCGGCAAGAGCGTAACAGTCAACCGTAGCGTGCAACAGCTTGAGTCGGAAGTAGCACAGCGGCGAAACCTCGTCCGCTCTGCCGTTGTTGACCGTCTCTACGGCGTGTGCAGCGCAAGCGCCAAGCCGCAACTACACCACACCTTGATGCTTTGGTTCGGGTAATCCGAAAGCCACTTGTGCAGTACCGCCGGAACACGTGAAGGTTGGTTCCCGCGTAGCAGGGTTTCCACCTCGGATACACTTGTGCTCGCGTTAAACGGAGAGAGTGTCGCTGTTCACCTGCCAGATCTGTCCAGGCCGGGCCCTGCTGCACAACACACCGTGGTGAAAACAACTGACCCGAAGCCCTCTGTCTCCGATTACCTGCAATCGGGCCGGGGTTGGATCCACAAGAAGCGCCGGCTTCATCCGCCCGTTGTAGTAAAGGCGAAACCTTCCGGGAAACGGGCTGCGCATGAGAAGTGAAACGAAATAAACGAAACGCGCGAGCTCTCACACTGAAAAAAAAAAAACGGTGCCAGCGCATGATGATGGTCACCATTGGACAGAACAGCAAGCACGTTTTACCTAATCATATACCGTCGTCGGTGATCAGCGCTCACTAGGCCCCTCCGTCCCTCGAAAAGCAGACTTGATGAATAACATCAATCATGCACGAGAGACAGCCTTTCGTCTAAAATATGAAACTAATTCTCCCCCCGTCGCTTTGTTCATCGACGCACCCGAGCTCTAGAAGAATTGATTGACCGATCCAATCAGTAGAGGATCTCCGATGCAAGGGAGTCGATTCGGAGCTAAGGGAGAGGGGGCCCCGGAAGCCAAGAACGTCAGTTCGCGTAAGTGCCATTTTTGTTTTACACAAGCGCCAGCTTGGAAGGAAATGCTCGACAATAACTGCCAGACAAAGAACCGAAGGGATCCCAAGTGCTGTAACTACCGGACCACGTGCTGAACGGACGTGAGGTTGTGCGGGTCTACCCCAACACGACAAATCACACAAACACAGCAGGCCAAGAGTCCTGAGTGAGGAACAACACGGTGGTGGAAGCGAAGAACAAAACAGATTGTGTTTGTATTGTATTTTCCCCTCTACCTCTATATTTCCTCCCTTCCATTCGGAGTCGAAGCAGCTACGTCGAGTATTTTGCACGTGCCGGGAGAGGACTAGCCTGTTAGCGGGCGAACACGATGCGATCATCTCCTCCCAAACTGCCGACGTCGTTTTAGCCATCACGGGTCGATATCGGGGTCCTGGGATCTACTACGCGCGCGCGCGTAGGCCGCAGACATAAGCGTATTTGGTCCCGAGGTCGGGGATCCTGGCTCCTGAGCCATGGGACCCCACAATCCGTGCAGCCCGCTCGCAAGTTTGTTGGCACAAGGTTTGTTTGTACGTGCCGGGGGAAGACTGGAAGTCAGTGGGTGACCACGATCGTTAGGCTACTATCCTCCCAAGCACCCCACCAGCGTTCTTTTTCGAGTTTACAAGCTCATTGTCACCGCGAAAGAAAATAAATGCACAAGAATCTTCGTCGAGATCTTTATGTATCAGCACCTGCTCTTTGCAGGAAATACTTGAGGAGGCTGGCAGTCGCGAAATAATGTGACGCAGCCCACATGAAACACAGGTCAATCTGGGTTTGGTGGCGGTCGTGAGCGTTCTACGGAAAAGACCCATTTTACAGGTAGCCTCCTTCGAAGTAAGCTCAAGGCAGCCCCTCGAGTGTTTTCCTCCTCATAGTTCCCTGGCTCAGAACCGGTAGTTACCTGACCCCATTCATCGCGGCTCCCGTGACCCGGAGTCTCAACGTGTTCACCAGTCATTCACTTGACAGCATCACGTGTCACGTGAACTTGTCATGGACTGACATTTTCCAGGTGGTGAGACGCACATACCGCGACGCTTCGTGCCGAAGCTCGATAATAAATAGCCTGTTCCCGCGACCCCCCCCCTTTTTTTCTTCTTCTCTTTTCTATCCTCTTCCTTTTGTTCTCTATTCTTTTTTTATGGCTTTCTTCTTCTTTTTTTTTTTGCGTCTCTCTTAGGAGGGTGCAAATACTGCCGACGCGTCACTGCTGCTGTGTGCGCTCCGATTGGCGGCTATCTTAAGGCACTCGTTTGTTTGTAAAAATTGCTCCGTTCTTCTCCCTGACTTGTTCCCGGATTAGAACGACACATACTCCTACTACGACTACTACTACTACTACTTCTACTGCGTCTCTCCTTTGTGCTTTTTTTTTTGTATAAGCACCTGCTTTGTAGGAAATGCTTGAGGAGACTGCCAGTTGCGATAGATCAAAGGAGGTAAATGTGCTGTAGCCCACACGAAACACAGGTAACCCTGGGTTTAGTGGCGGGCGTAAGCGTTCAACAAAAAAGACCCACTTTGTAGTTGTATTGTTTTCTCCCCCTCTAGCCTCCTTCGAAATGAGCACAAGGCAGTCCCTCGAGTATTTCTTCTTCTTTTTTCGATTTCTCTGCCAGAAAAGGAAATTCGAATACTCATCTGGTACATAGCCGCCGATTCACGTCTCGTTCGATTCCGTTGGTAGTATTCCGTTGGCGCGTTCAAAGGGGAGAAGGTGCCTTGTGGGCCCAGTTGGATACCATTGAGCCGGTCCGTCCCTATCTCCTGAAACTGCATCGAAGTGCCAGCCGCTGTTTATCACGGTGCATCACGGTTCACCACGGTCTATCAGGTCCATCCCTAGTCCCTAGAGCTGCATCGAATTGCCCGGTGCTGTATTATTCGGTCTATCACGGTCTATCAAGAGGGGATGGACCGGCTCAACCATTGGGGGAAAGACTCGGCAAGAACGATGGGTTCTCGGGCTGCTATTCGTCGGGTCGAAAGGGAGACAATGTCTGCTGGTGTGCCCTGAGGCCCTTAGGGCAGGAAACGAGAGCTGGTGTTTTGTGACCGGCAAGCGCATGGTCCCCTAGTCTGAGCACTTGGCCTCACACACTTTTCTCGCCGCGTTTCACCAGCTGGAACAAACCATCGAAGCCGTCCCGGCGGCCATCAAAGCGGAGCTGGCGGCAGCCCCCGGAAGCTGTCGGCGCGCTCGTTCGACGGCGCGCAGCAAACGGTCCCGGACACGGCTAGCCATTACCCACAACGAAAGTGTACACCCCCAAGAAACAACCCAGCCCTTACTTGCTCTAAGACACAACAACACCAGTAACACACACAGCAGGGTTCTCGTTGCAGAAGTGGGGAGTCTTTGGCAAGACAGAGCACACACAACTGGGGGGCTCTTGTTGCGTACGCGGGAACAAATGCCGATCAAAGCGCTCATTTTCGATGTGGGAGGCGTGCTTGTGTCGTCGCCCGTGCTGCGCATCCAGGAGTACAGCATCGGTTTGGGTCTGACGCGGCACGAGCTCGGCATCGCCGTCGGTGGCAGCGCCGCGTTTCACCAGCTGGAGCGCGGAGAGACAAGCATCGAAGCCTTCCCGGCGGCCATCGAGGCGGAGCTGGCGGCAGCCCCCGGGGGCTCCGCGGGAAGCTGCCGGGGCGCTCGTTCGACGGCGCGCGGCAAACAGTCCCGGACATGGCTAGCCATTACCCACAACGAAAGTGTACACCCCCAAGAAACAACAACCCAGCTCTTACTTGCTCTAAGAGAACCCATTTTTAGCATTTGAGAGACCCTCAACCCCCGGAATCTCAAGCGAACTTTAACTCTAAAAAACTTCTCGTTGCAGAAGTGGGAAATCATTAACAAGACACAACAACCCACAGCAGGGTTCTCGTTGCAGAAGTGGGGAGTCTTTGCCTTGGCAAGACAGAACACACACAACTGGGGGGCTCTCGTTGCGTACACGAACAAATGCCGATCAAAGCGCTCATTTTCGATGTGGGAGGCGTGCTTGTGTCGTCGCCCGTGCTGCGCATCCAGGAGTACAGCATCGGTTTGGGTCTGACGCGGCACGAGCTCGGCATCGCCGTCGGTGGCAGCGCCGCGTTTCACCAGCTGGAGCGCGGAGAGACAAGCATCGAAGCCTTCCCGGCGGCCATCGAGGCGGAGCTGGCGGCAGCCCCCGGGGGCTCCGCGGGAAGCTGCCGGGGCGCTCGTTCGACGGCGCGCGGCAAACAGTCCCGGACATGGCTAGCCATTACCCACAACGAAAGTGTACACCCTCAAGAAACAACAACCCAGCTCTTACTTGCTCTAAGAGAACCCATTTTTAGCATTTGGGAGACCCTCAACCCCCGGAATCTCAAGCGAACTTTAACTCTAAAAAACTTCTCGTTGCAGAAGTGGGAAATCATTAGCAAGACACAACAACACACAGCAGGGTTCTCGTTGCAGAAGTGGGGAGTCTTTGGCAAGACAGAGCACACACAACTGGGGGGCTCTTGTTGCGTACGCGGGAACAAATGCCGATCAAAGCGCTCATTTTCGATGTGGGAGGCGTGCTTGTGTCGTCGCCCGTGCTGCGCATCCAGGAGTACAGCATCGGTTTGGGTCTGACGCGGCGGCATCGCCGTCGGTGGCAGCGCCGCGTTTCACCAGCTGGAGCGCGGTGAGACAAGCATCGAAGCCTTCCCGGCGGCCATCGAGGCGGAGCTGGCGGCAGCCCCCGGGGGCTCCGCGGGAAGCTGCCGGGGCGCTCGTTCGACGGCGCGCGGCAAACAGTCCCGGACATGGCTAGCCATTACCCACAACGAAAGTGTACACCCCCAAGAAACAACAACCCAGCTCTTACTTGCTCTAAGAGAACCCATTTTTAGCATTTGAGAGACCCTCAACCCCCGGAATCTCAAGCGAACTTTAACTCTAAAAAACTTCTCGTTGCAGAAGTGGGAAATCATTAACAAGACACAACAACCCACAGCAGGGTTCTCGTTGCAGAAGTGGGGAGTCTTTGCCTTGGCAAGACAGAACACACACAACTGGGGGGCTCTCGTTGCGTACACGAACAAATGCCGATCAAAGCGCTCATTTTCGATGTGGGAGGCGTGCTTGTGTCGTCGCCCGTGCTGCGCATCCAGGAGTACAGCATCGGTTTGGGTCTGACGCGGCACGAGCTCGGCATCGCCGTCGGTGGCAGCGCCGCGTTTCACCAGCTGGAGCGCGGAGAGATAAGCATCGAAGCCTTCCCGGCGGCCATCGAGGCGGAGCTGGCGGCAGCCCCCGGGCTCCGCGGGAAGCTGTCGGCGCGCTCGTTCGACGGCGCGCGGCTGCTACGGATAATGGGCGGCGACGATTTCGGGGTCCACTGGGACGTCCTCGCTGCGGTCGACTCCATCCGCCGGTGGAACCCCGCGATCCGGACTGCGGTGATCACGAACAACTTCAAGTCGAAGTCCATGTTCGACCTACGAACCGCCATCGGCGGGCATTTCGACGTGTTCACGGAGTCGCACCTGGTCGGAGCGAGGAAGCCTTCGCCGCCAATTTATGAGAACACGCTGGCCCGCCTGGGGGTGTCAGCGGACGAGGCTGTGTTCATCGACGATCTCGGCCCGAACTTGAAAGCCGCGAAGAGCCTGGGGATGCGCACGATTCGCGTACGCAACAACGACACCGTGGCGCTGATCGACGAACTCAAGGCGTTGCTGCCGGGTTGGGAGTGCCCGCGGGTCTTGTACCCGCCCGGCGTCGCGCCTTCCGGCGTCCCGGACGTGCACCGGTTCGACGCGAAAACGGTCCTCCGGTTCCTGCGCGCGGCGATGCCTACTGCGGTGAGTGATCTAGACGTTTCGCAAGGGTTCTCCCGCGTCGAGTTCTTCAGCTCCGGCGCGTCGAACCCGACCTACTACCTGCGCCTCGCAGCGTCCGGAAAGGAGCTCGTCCTGCGAAAGCAACCACCGGGAAAGCTGTTGAAGGGTGCGCACAACATGCAGAGGGAATATATGCTGCTAGCCGAGCTGAGTCGGTACACGGGGGTCCCGGTGCCGAAGGCGCACGTTTTATGCAGTGATCGGTCGGTCATCGGAACCGAGTTCTACGTCATGGACTACGTCGCGGGGAGGGTGTGGCGCGGGGGTGAGGCCCTTCCCCATGTCCCCACGTGGCACTTCGTCGACGCGTACCATGATGCGCTGCGGACTCTCGCCGGTATCCACTGCCTGCCTTACGAGGAGCTAAGCCTGTTCCCAGCAAAGCCCCGGGCGGGCGCGGCTGCTCCTCCTGCCAAGCCGGTGTGCTACTTCCTGAAGACTGTCAACCTTTGGGCCAAACAGTACACAGCCGGCCTTCAACTCCAAGCGCCCCGCGTGTCGGACATCGAAGAGCTTGCGGTCGCCCTGCGTGACAGGCTGGGCTCCGTGTCTTTCGACAAGAGCAAGCGCTGCTTGCTGCATGGCGACTTCAAACTGGACAACATCATCATGCACCCCCGAGAGCCACGTGTGTCGGCGCTGCTTGACTTCGAACTGTCTGGCATCGGACATCCGTACGCGGACCTGGGATACTTTATAATGTACCACCGGCTCCCCGTCAGCGCGAGGGGACTCAACAGCCCGAGCCACATCCCCGAAGACGAGCTGCTTGAGCGGTACGCGGAGTGGACGGGCGGGCAGAAGGTCACGCCGGAGGACCTGAACTTCCTCGTGGCGTTCTCGCACTTCAGGCTCGCCTGCATCGCGCACGGCGTCTGGTCGCGCGCCATCCGCGGGACGCTCTCTTTGTCGCAGGCGGACGTTGCGAAGTATGGCCTCAGCGTCAAGTACGTCGCGAGTTCTGGGCTTGCCCTTCTCAAGCCGAAAAACAGCAAGCTGTGACGGTCCTGTGAGTGAGTCCAGGCACACGCGCACCGTGAAGCAGCTTATTCTCGAGTGCGTGATAGGCTGCCCCGTCGAGTAAGCCTCGGCGGATGTGGCGAAGTATTTCGCCTCAGCGTCAAGTTCGTGGCAGTTCCGGGTTTGCCCTCCTCAAGCCGGAAAACAGCAAGCTGGGACGGTCCTGTGAATGCTTGCTGCATGGCGACTTCAAACTGGACAACATCATCATGCACCCCCGAGAGCCACGTGGGTCGGTGCCTTCGAACTGTCTGGCATCGCATCCGTACGCGGACCTGGGATACTTTATAATGTACCACCGGCTCCCCGTCAGCGCGAGGGGACTCAACAGCCCGAGCCACATCCCCGAAGACGAGCTGCTGGAGCGGTACGCGGAGTGGACGGGCGGGCAGAAGGTCACGCCGGAGGACCTGAACTTCCTCGTGGCGTTCTCGCACTTCAGGCTCGCCTGCATCGCGCACGGCGTCTGGTCGCGCGCCATCCGCGGGACGCTCTCTTTGTCGCAGGCGGACGTTGCGAAGTATGGCCTCAGCGTCAAGTACGTCGCGAGTTCTGGGCTTGCCCTTCTCAAGCCGAAAAACAGCAAGCTGTGACGGTCCTGTGAGTGAGTCCAGGCACACGCGCACCGTGAAGCAGCTTATTCTCGAGTGCGTGATAGGCTGCCCCGTCGAGTAAGCCTCGGCGGATGTGGCGAAGTATTTCGCCTCAGCGTCAAGTTCGTGGCAGTTCCGGGTTTGCCCTCCTCAAGCCGGAAAACAGCAAGCTGGGACGGTCCTGTGAATGCTTGCTGCATGGCGACTTCAAACTGGACAACATCATCATGCACCCCCGAGAGCCACGTGGGTCGGTGCCTTCGAACTGTCTGGCATCGCATCCGTACGCGGACCTGGGATACTTTATAATGTACCACCGGCTCCCCGTCAGCGCGAGGGGACTCAACAGCCCGAGCCACATCCCCGAAGACGAGCTGCTGGAGCGGTACGCGGAGTGGACGGGCGGGCAGAAGGTCACGCCGGAGGACCTGAACTTCCTCGTGGCGTTCTCGCACTTCAGGCTCGCCTGCATCGCGCACGGCGTCTGGTCGCGCGCCATCCGCGGGACGCTCTCTTTGTCGCAGGCGGACGTTGCGAAGTATGGCCTCAGCGTCAAGTACGTCGCGAGTTCTGGGCTTGCCCTTCTCAAGCCGAAAAACAGCAAGCTGTGACGGTCCTGTGAGTGAGTCCAGGCACACGCGCACCGTGAAGCAGCTTATTCTCGAGTGCGTGATAGGCTGCCCCGTCGAGTAAGCCTCGGCGGATGTGGCGAAGTATTTCGCCTCAGCGTCAAGTTCGTGGCAGTTCCGGGTTTGCCCTCCTCAAGCCGGAAAACAGCAAGCTGGGACGGTCCTGTGAATGCTTCACGTGGGTCGGTGCCTTCGAACTGTCTGGCATCGCATCCGTACGCGGACCTGGGATACTTTATAATGTACCACCGGCTCCCCGTCAGCGCGAGGGGACTCAACAGCCCGAGCCACATCCCCGAAGACGAGCTGCTGGAGCGGTACGCGGAGTGGACGGGCGGGCAGAAGGTCACGCCGGAGGACCTGAACTTCCTCGTGGCGATCTTCACTTCAGGCTCGCCTGCATCGCGCACGGCGTCTGGTCGCGCGCCATCCGCGGGACGCTCTCTTTGTCGCAGGCGGACGTGGCGAAGTATGGCCTCAGCGTCAAGTTCGTCGCGAGTTCCGGGCTTGCTCTCCTCAAGCCGAAAAACAGCAAGCTGTGACGGTCCTGTGAATCCGGCAAGGCATGCGCATATGCGCACCGTGAAGCAGCTTATTCTCGAGTGCGTGATAGGCTGCCCGTCGAGAAATCCTCGGTGGATGTGGCGCGGTATGACCTCAGCGTCAAGTTCCTGGCTTGCCCTCCTCAAGCCGAAGAGCAGCAAGCTGTGACAGATCCCGTGAATCCGGCAAGGCACCCGTATCGTGGAGCAACTTGCTCTCGGGTGCGCGATAAGCTGCCCCGTCGAGTTTGGCCTCCGTGTCAAGTTCCCAGCGATTTCCGGGATTGCCCTTCGAGCAGCAAGCCGCGGCAGATCGCGAATCCGGCGAAGCATGGCGGTCTGTGAACAGCAGGATGTTGTGTATTCTTCTGGGGATAATTAGCTTCTAACCAGCAAATAACTTTCTGTTTAGCTAATCCCGGCAGCCACCAAGGGCTTATACGGCGGACTTGGCGAAGTATGGCCTCTGAGTCAAGTTCCGAGCTTGCCCTCCTCAAGCCGAAGAGCGGCAAGCACTGGCGGGTCCCGTGAAAACCGGCATGCGTACCGTGGAGCCTCGAGTGCGTGATAGACTGCCCCTGCTCCTTTTTCACGAGTAAGCGCAGCTCGCGGTGGCCAGTATCGCCATGCACCCGACGAAGTGCCGCAGATACTCTCGCATTGCTGGACCCTGAGCCTCCGAGCATCGAACACCCCGATTGCCGAACTGGCCGTGCCCGATGGTCTCCAGCACCTGAGAAATGGAAGGCGAGCGTATACCTCTCCTCGTTTCGAGCTGCAAGCAGAGTCAGAAGACCTGGGTCTATTGACGCGCGTCTTCAATTGGTGCACGTATTGAGGATGGAACATTTAGCTATTCGGCCATACGCATTTGAACATGGCAGGCGACGACGTCAAAAGTAAGTTGCCTGGTGCATGTTGACCCGTGTGGTGCTGCGGGAAGCTGCCGCAAAATGCATGGGAAGTCGATTAACCGGCACGCACAAACAACACAAGCACTCTGTCTTTTCTTGTTAGTTTTCTGTGTGCCCCCCGTCTCGTCCTTTGGATTTCGCGTCTCTTTTCGCCGGTCACAGGTCTTGCATGTAAGCTTGCTCCGACCACTGCACCGTGTCGTCATGCGCTGTCTGTTGATGCACACCGTGTGGCAGCCCCATCCTGAAGTGCAAAAGCTGCCGAGCGGTTTGCGCTTGGATTGGCGCGGCTCAGGCTGTCTTGCGGCACGCGTTTGTTCGTAAATGCTGCCGCGCGCCGTTCTTCCTCCAGACCTGCTCCCGGACTAGAACGACACATACCACCACGGCTACTACACGGTGCACTAGTCATGCCATTTATTTGTCACTTACTGCTGGTTTTACTAGTCATACCACTTAGTAAGCACTTTTCAGTAGTACCTACCACCCCCCGTGTTTAAGATCGCGCCCTCCCCCCCCGTGTATAAGATCGGTTTTTTTGAGAAATGAGGGCGATCTTATACACGGGGGGGGAGTGGGGTGGGGTCCCGCGCAGCGGAAATTTTTTTTTTTGTCGTATAAGATCGCAGATCTTAGAAGATTAATATATCCGACGAATACCTAACACTCGTTACAGGTTGAATAACCCCGTCGCTATCCCGAAAACATCGTAACTTCACCCCTCGCTTGCCCACCCACCCTTGCCCCCCCTTTTTCTGAAGCCGTGTCCTGAGGCGTCACGACGATTGTGACAAACACACCGAATCCCTGCTTGACCTTTCTACTTTCGATTTATGCATCACCCGCGACGGTGAAGACGAAGCAGCACGAAGCAGCAGACGGAGCCAGTATACGCAGTAGGAGGAGGATGTATTATGGGCGTTTTTACTGTGGGGGGGGGTTTCAGGGCCCCGCGCAGCGGAAAAAATTTTTGGGGTGTTTTTTGTCCCCCCCCCGTGTTTAAGATCGTCCCCCCCCGTGTATAAGATCGGTTTTTTTGGGGGGCGATCTTAAAAACGGAAAAACGCGATCTTAAACCCGGGGGGGGGGGGGGTAGGTAATAGTAATATGACTAGTCATTACGCTGTTTTTCTAATGACTAGTGCACCGTGTACTGAGTGCGGGGGGGTTACACCCCCGTCTCCTCCTTTGTGATTCGCAACTGGCGGCCACCCCTCACCAGCTCTAACTCTCGCCAACGAGTGCGGAGTGGTACGAGTTTCGTCGTACAGGAAACGTACACGAGAAAGAACACTGCTCGTGGTATTTCCCTGCTCAGCCTCATTGCCTAGCCCAAGCCCGCCCCGCATTGCCTTCTCACGAACGCTCGCTTTCTCTGCTCGTTTACCTGCCTTTTTACCTGAGTTGAGCCTGCAGGCAACGCAAGAAGCTGCAAAAAAAATTTCGGATTCTCAGGCGAACGTTCTTTCTGACCAACAAGAAGAACCAGAGTTGTACCCGAATTGTGCGAACTTCGACAACCCTCGAAATAACCAGAAGCGACGGATATACGGTATTAAGTATACACAGTGCTGCTACGCGCATGCAAGTATGTATGTGTACACGTACTGGTACGTGGTATGCAGGACCAATGGATCTCGGCGTCAACGCACCTGCAGCGCATGTGCATACGCGGGTTCACGTCAGCGGCAACAGCAGCATCTAAAGGGGTCGGGGCTTGCTCTTCTTTCGCGGGTTCCGCCGCGTTCGCTTTGTCCTGAGCCGCGGCAGCTTCCTCGGCTTTTGCTGCCTTAACTTTCGCGTCTTCGGTCGCCTTCACAATATCTTCGGCCGCAGAAGGTGCTGCCGGCTGTAGTATACGCGTAGCAGTGCACTGTGTACACACACCACCTTCGGAGACTCTAAACCCCCCGGAGGATCAAGCAAGTGTTAACTCTAGTCTATGCATGAAGGCGGCAGAGCGGGCCACTCGCTGCAGGACCTGTTGATTGAATGCTTGCGTAGTGCTCGCCTGCCTTGATGGCACTTGCACTTTACAGAACGCAATGTTTGCGCAGTGCTCGCCTGCCTTGATGGCACTTGCACTTTACAGAACGCAATGCTTGCGGTGCAATAAAGTGGTGGCGCAAAGTTGGCGTGCCACCCACCGCGCGCAACGTTGGGAAAACGGCGCAGAAGGCAACCAAGCCACCAGGAGTCGGGGGACCAACACGGAAACATCAAGGGAAGAGAAAACACACCGGAAACCCCACAAAAAAAAGCGCGGCGAAAAGCGAAGGAAGATGTTCCGCCGCACGACTGTCGGCCTCAAGAAGATCTTCGTGGACAAGAACACGAAGGTGATGTGCCAAGGGATCACCGGGAAGGCGGGCACGTTCCACTGCCAAGCGGCCATCGACTACGGCACCAAGCTGGTCGGTGGAGTGAACCCCAGGAAGGCGGGAACTACGCACATCGGCGTTCCGGTCTTCGGCAGCGTGACGGAGTGCATGAAGGAGACCGGCGCCGACGCGACCGTACTCTTCGTCCCGCCCCCGCTCTGCGCGGCGTCCATAGAGGAGGCCCTGCTGGCCGAGATCCCCCTCATCGTGACCATCACCGAAGGGATCCCGCAGCACGACATGGTGCGTGTCAAGCAGATGCTCATGTCGCAGTCGAAGACCCGGATGATTGGGCCGAACTGCCCAGGAATCATCACCCCGGGTGAGTGCAAGATCGGCATCATGCCTGGGCACATCCACAAGAAGGGTATCATCGGTGTTGTGTCCAGATCCGGCACGCTCACTTACGAGGCTGTCAACCAGACGACGCAAGCTGGACTTGGACAAACGACTTGCATCGGTATTGGAGGTGACCCGTTCAACGGCACGAACTTCATCGACTGTTTGACGGAGTTCTTGGACGACGAGAACACGAAGGGTATCGTCATGATCGGAGAGATCGGCGGGTCGGCTGAAGAGGACGCCGCCGAGTTCATCATGAGCCACAAGACGAAGAAGCCGATCGTCTCGTTCATCGCCGGCATCACCGCGCCGCCCGGCAGGCGCATGGGCCACGCGGGCGCCGTCATCTCCGGCGGAAAGGGCACCGCCCCTGCCAAGATCGAGGCCCTCACCGCAGCGGGCGTCACCGTCGTCGACTCCCCTGCCATCCTCGGTACCACGATGCTCCGCCTCTGCAAGGAGCACAACCTCATCTGAGAACGAGAAGGAAGAAAAAAAAGAGAAAAGAAAGAAGCAGGCGGCTCGAAAACAAAGAGTAAGAGAGAGAGAGAGCGGTGTGGCTGAGTGACTTGAATAAGCAAGAAATGTACCGGCTTTCTGAGAGCAATGTCTGAAACGCAAGCTCTCGCTAACACACGCACACTACACGCAAGTGTGATGGACCTTTCTTCGGAGGGGCTCACGCACTCAACGATCGACTTATACGCACAGTACACGCACCCTTCAAAGGAGGATCTACCTGGCTGAACAAAACGCGCAACGAGACAGGAGAACACAATGAAGGTCGGCCCTACCTCAGGGCGCATTAGGAGTTCTTTTCTTTTACATAAGCGCCAGCTTGAAAGGAAATGCTCGACGATGCTGTCCGACAAAGAACCCAAGTGCTCTAACTACCGAACCACGTGTTGAACGGACGTGAGGTCATGCGGGTCTACCCCAAGGGTGCAAGCGAAGAACAAATCAGCTTGTGTTTGTATTGTATTAGCCCCTTATATTTCCTCCCTTCCCTTCGGAGTCGAAGCAGCAACGTCAAGCATTTTTTGTAAAAGCACCTGCTTTGCAGGGAAATGCTTGATAGGAGGCTGCCAGTTGCGAAATATCGAAGGAGGTAAATGTGATGCAGCCCGACTACACATGTGCACAAACAAAGCCGGCAAAAACAAATAGGACCGGGTCGTCTTTTTCCCCTCTTCTTTTTACGAGAACAACCCTGATACCACGCCCAAAAAGAGCGCGTTGGGATTAAGTAGGAGATATACCATGTGAACCATGGTTCCCAGGGACAAACGGTGCGCATAAAAAGGCGTTCATGTAGGGTGTGTTATGGTGGTGGATATTAGCTCGCACGGAAAGAAGAGTGGATAAAGCACACGGAAACCGGCAGCCATTCTTTTTTTGTTTTTCTCTTACTACTGTTCTTTAGTGTGGACCGACGCGCCGCTGCTGTTCATTTTCTCTTTTTGCGCTCGGCTCGGACTTGTGCAGTCTACCGATTGTTGCTGCATGTCGAGTGCGAACTACTACTGCTGCTGCTGCTGCTGTTGCTGTTGTTGTTGTTGTTGTTGGCGCAGTCTGTTTCCAGACTGTCCTCATTTAGGCTACCGCCGAGTGCTGTTGTACTCGAATCGGGGCTCTCCCAAGAGCCCATGTGGTAGACGGGGGTCTAGCGACCGTTTTTATTTTTACCAAACATGAAATGTTGGAGGAAATGAGAAGCTCGTCGCCGCAAACCGTGGCGTTTTCACTTGCGTCCTGAAACCAGCTTTTACGTAAAAACGATCAGGCACTGCGTTCAACGAAAACCACTTCCTCTTCCCGTCATCATCATCATCATTAGTTTTGTATCAGCCGCGGTTGTGCGAGCGACGAGCTCTTATTTTGCCCTTCGCCTCTCAAGCTGTGTGCTGCCCGCCAGTCCGAGAGTTCAGAATCGAACGTACCCGCGTTGTGTCAAAGGAGGACTGCTACCGACGGGTCACCTTCTTTGGCGACGCACCCTGCATTGCGGGTGCGCTTGTCACGCGGATGACGAGTGCATGCGCCGCGATGCTAGAGTGTTTGCCCTGGCGTGCTTCCGAAAATGTCCGTGGATTTCCCACCGGGTGAATCGGACTCGCCACAGGAAGTCGGGCAAGGGGGTGCCCGCCTGTGTGTCCCCTGCACGGCGGAGTCCCCAACCGGATGGGAGAGTGTTTGTGCGGTCGTTTGTGCGATCGGGTCACTCTCGCAATGCGGGAGTCCCGCTCCCGCATTGAGGGGGTCCACTCTCGCATTGAGGGAGTGCCACTCCCGCATTGAGGGGGTGCCACTCCCGCATTGAGGGGGTCCACTCTCGCATTGAGGGAGTGCCACTCCCGCATTGAGGGAGTGCCACTCCCGCATTGAGGGGGTGCCACTCCCGCATTGAGGGGGTCCACTCTCGCATTGAGGGGGTGCCACTCCCGCATTGAGGGGGTCCACTCTCGCATTGAGGGGGTGCCACTCCCGCATTGAGGGGGTCCACTCTCGCATTGAGGGGGTCCACTCTCGCATTGAGGGGGTGCCACTCCCGCATTGAGGGGGTCCACTCCCGCATTGAGGGGGTCCACTCTCGCATTGAGGGGGTGCCACTCCGCATTGAGGGGGTCCACTCTCGCATTGAGGGGGTGCCACTCTCGCATTGAGGGGGTCCACTCTCGCATTGAGGGGGTCCACTCCCGCATTGAGGGGGTCCCACTCCCGCATTGAGGGGGTGCCACTCCCGCATTGAGGGGGTCCACTCTCGCATTGAGGGGGTGCCACTCCCGCATTGAGGGGGTCCACTCTCGCATTGAGGGGGTGCCACTCCCGCATTGAGGGGGTCCACTCTCGCATTGAGGGGGTGCCACTCCCGCATTGAGGGGGTGCCACTCTCGCATTGAGGGGGTGCCACTCCCGCATTGAGGGGGTGCCACTCCCGCATTGAGGGGGTCCACTCTCGCATTGAGGGGGTGCCACTCCCGCATTGAGGGGGTCCACTCTCGCATTGAGGGGGTGCCACTCCCGCATTGAGGGGGTCCACTCTCGCATTGAGGGGGTGCCACTCCCGCATTGAGGGGGTCCACTCTCGCATTGAGGGAGTGCCACTCCCGCATTGAGGGGGTGCCACTCCCGCATTGAGGGGGTCCACTCTCGCATTGAGGGAGTGACACTCCCTCAATGCGGGAGCGGGACTCCCGCGGAAGATCCTCTCTCGTTTGCGCTTCCTTCCCCTCCCGCGTACACAAGGAAAGCAAGCGCGCACGCCCGCGCCTTGCGAAAGATCGAGTTCATCCTAGCCGTCCCCCCTCTACGAATAGACACAGTTGTACACGTGGCGGAGTCCAGCCTCGGAAGTTGGAGGTTAAAGTTGGAGTTGAAAAAGCGGGTGTCACACACGCTTTTCGGGTGTGGATTTCCACGTATTTTGGGTGTAACGCACCCTCTTTAGCTCCAGCTTCCGATGCTGGACCTCACCGTGAAGGATTAGTCCTGCAGGTGGTGTTGTCTCAAAGGACCTCCCCTCTTTTTTTTAGAGTCTTTTTTTTTTTTTTTTTTTTTTTTTTTTCGACTCGTCCTCGTTCTGCGGCTCTTTCCCCCTCCATCTGCTGTTGTTTTCTTCGCCTTTTCTTTTTTGGGATTTTTTTTCTTCTTTTTTTTTTTTTGCTTTCTTCCTGGCGCCTTCCTTTTCTTCGACCGCGTATTGTTTCTGGTTTTTGGTCTGATTATTCTCTTTTTTCTGTTGTTCTTTTCTATTTTCCTTTTTTCTGTTTTTGGACAAGCGAAAGCTCGGAGGAAATAATTCACAACACGCAAACGCGGCTGGGGAAATAAAGAAAAGAAAACGTGAGTGGAGTCCGCTCGCTATGGAGCTGCGGCGCTACACCTTATTTGGAAGCAGCTCAGCGAATTCCCCCGCTTTTTACCAATACCGTAAATGATGGGTTTATCAGTGAAGGGCTTTATTAGTGAAGGGTTTTATTAGTGAGCGGTCAAATTAGTGAAGTTTTCAGCTCAGAATTAGTGAACATTTTGACCGTTCACTAATTCCACCGGACCTTCTGGTGGGTGTGTCGTAATGAAAGAAGACGGCAAGAAACTGGCAACGGAGTGACTGGGAACGCTACCCCCGACTAGCACGAAGGCGCTGACGACCCCGTTCTTATTACTGAACGGCCAACTTAGTGAAGCTTTTGGCTGATTTTGGGGTGAGTGAACATTTGGCCCTTCACGAATAACCACACTTACGGTAGGGTCGGGGAAGGCTTTGGTACCGGAACATGGCAGGGGGGAGGAAGGGTGCCCCGCCCGGCTTCCCCCGGGTTTACCGCGACAAGAAGCGGGGGGGTGTAACAGCAAGTACCAAGAGTGAGCAACAGAATGCCACCCGAAGAGCTGAAGCAACTGTTGCAGGTATTCCTAGCACGCGGGTCGGCAACACGTCAAAGCATTGCTCAACGACACGACCGGAGGATGCCGAAAGCAGGGGTGAAAAGGACAAACTAAACACGCCGTGTTTGATTCTCGAGTGCAAACTGGAGCATACACTCTGAAACAGAACACGAACATTTTCAGAGTTGGGGCTTGCACTGAATAAACGAAGTAACAGACGATCGGTGTCAACTGACCAAAGGTGATGAAAATGATAGCTCCAAAAGTTGCTAGTTCCGCGTAGGGTACACACCTCTCTGAGGGGTTTCCTGTACTGTATTAGCACTTTTTCGCTGGCTTCGTTTCTCTTCCATGTGCAACCAATTGTTCCGGAAATGTCCCGTCAGTACGAATGTACTATAAATATAAAAAAAAACGAGCCCGAATGAAGACAAATATGCAAACAGACGTCGTCGCTCAGTTATCTCGGCCTTCTCCTTTTTCTGCTCGTTCTTCTCGTAAAATATAATAAATTATTTCTCCCCTTTCTTTCCTTTTTTCTTTCGTTCTCCGGCGATGACAACACTGCAGAGTAAAAGAGAATGATGATAAGGGGCGCGGGCGCGACTGCGTTTTCGGGAGAGAGGAGTTTTCTCCCCCTCGGATATAAAAAAAAAAAGAAGAAGAAAGGGAATTATCTCTCGCCTTTTTGAACGGTGTCGCTGTTTCTTGGTCAGAACTTGTGGCCAAAATGAAAGGGTGCGCTCCCCCAGCGAACAGCTGCGGCTAGACGAGCCATTCAAACCAGACACTGGCGAAACCACCAATGACCAACAACTGAAGGAATGAATACCAAAGGTCCAAGCATCTTGCACTGCCTACCGTAAGTAAGGTATGTGGACAATGGCCGAAACCACCAATGACCACCCACCGATCCTTTTACCTCGTGTAACCACCACTCTTACGACACTCAGAGCACAAAGGATATCTTCCCATAACGACGAAGGTCACCCGGAGACTTTAAACCCCGGAGTTTCAAGCGAACTTTCACTCTAAAAAGACCAGATTGGGCATAAGCAGGGATTGCGATGAAGCCCGTGTCGAATGCTGAGATCATCCAAGACCGGAAAGAAGCCTTCGGCATGTTCTCCGCCGACGGAATGCGGCTGCGAGTTGCTGGTCGCCCTGCAGGCCGCGGGCCTGCGGCACGACGACGCCGCAGGCCTACCTAACCCCAGAAGGACACCAGAGACCTCCCGTGTATGTATTGCCCACCAAACCGAGTCTAAGCCCAACGTTTTAGGGCCACCAGGGCGGTTGGCTTCCAGTTTTGGGTTCCGATGACCCCAATTTTCTGGCCAAATGGGGTCCAGAGGTGCTTCGTTTGTGGTCCCCGACTGTTTGGTGGTGAATGCCCAGGCGGCGAAGCATCGCCACTGGCCCGGCTCCGAATCCCTGGGTCATTTCGATTGCGACGAGCCCTAAAACGCCGCACACCCAGCGTCGACGTGCAAATTGCTCGCCAAAGCTCGGTACAGGGGCGAAAGACCCTAGTAGCTGGTCCTCACGATAGCTACAACCATGACGTGCGGGTATAGGGGCGAAAGACCCATCGAACCATCTAGTCGCTGGTTCACTCCGAAGCCTCCCTCACGATAGCTACAACCACGACGTGCCAATCGCTCGCCAAAGCTCGGTACAGGGGCGAAAGACCCTAGTAGCTGGTCCTCACGATAGCTACAACCATGACGTGCCGGTATAGGGGCGAAAGACCCATCGAACCATCTAGTCGCTGGTCCACTCCGAAGCTTCCCTCACGATAGCTAGAACCACGACGTGCCAATCGCTCGCCAAAGCTCGGTACAGGGGCGAAAGACCCTAGTAGCTGGTCCTCACGATAGCTACAACCATGACGTGCCGGTATAGGGGCGAAAGACCCATCGAACCATCTAGTCGCTGGTCCACTCCGAAGCTTCCCTCACGATAGCTACAACCACGACGTGCCAATCGCTCGCCAAAGCTCGGTACAGGGGCGAAAGACCCTAGTAGCTGGTCCTCACGATAGCTACAACCATGACGTGCCGGTATAGGGGCGAAAGACCCATCGAACCATCTAGTCGCTGGTTCACTCCGAAGCTTCCCTCACGATAGCTAGAACCACGACGTGCCAACCCCTCGGTACAGGGGCGAAAGACCCTAGTAGCTGGTCCTCACAATAGCTACAACCATGACGTGCAGGGGCGAAAGACCTATCGAAGCATCTAGTCGCTGGTTCACTCCGAAGCTTCCCTCACGATAGCTACAACCACGACGTGCAAATCGCTCGTCAAGCTGGGTACAGGGGCGAAAGACCCATCGAACCATCTAGTCGCTGGTCCACTCCGAAGCTTCCCTCACGATAGCTAGAACCACGACGTGCCAATCGCTCGCCAAGCTCGGTACAGGGGCGAAAAACCCTAGTAGCTGGTCCTCACGATAGCTACAACCATGACGTGCCGGTATAGGGGCGAAAGACCCATCGAACCATCTAGTCGCTGGTCCACTCCGAAGCTTCCCTCACGATAGCTAGAACCACGACGTGCCAATCGCTCGCCAAAGCTCGGTACAGGGGCGAAAGACCCTAGTAGCTGGTCCTCACGATAGCTACAACCACGACGTGCCGGTATAGGGGCGAAAGACCCATCGAACCATCTAGTCGCTGGTCCACTCCGAAGCTTCCCTCACGATAGCTACAACCACGACGTGCCAATCGCTCGCCAAAGCTCGGTACAGGGGCGAAAGACCCTAGTAGCTGGTCCTCACGATAGCTACAACCATGACGTGCCGGTATAGGGGCGAAAGACCCATCGAACCATCTAGTCGCTGGTCCACTCCGAAGCTTCCCTCACGATAGCTAGAACCACGACGTGCCAATCGCTCGCCAAAGCTCGGTACAGGGGCGAAAGACCCTAGTAGCTGGTCCTCACGATAGCTACAACCATGACGTGCAGGGGCGAAAGACCCATCGAAGCATCTAGTCGCTGGTTCACTCCGAAGCTTCCCTCACGATAGCTACAACCACGACGTGCAAATCGCTCGTCAAAGCTGGGTATAGGGGCGAAAGACCCATCGAAGCATCTAGTAGCTGGTTCACTCCGAAGTTTCCCTCAGGACAGCCAGCACCAAAACAGGAGTTACGCCAGGTAAAGCAGGGGAAATTGCTTCCTCGGCCTGTTCAAACTTTGAATGCGCGAGCGTGGGATTACTGCACGGAACCCTGGCGTAGAATCCTGGTTCTGAATGGGCCACTTTCGTATCTGTGCAGGCCACGACTTGCACTGGCCTTGCGAATAGGACATGCCCCACCGGTTGTCAAATCGTATCCAGATCTCGTGTCTGCAACCGAGGTTCTAGGGACATCGATAAACCGACCGTAGCACTGCGACGTGGCAGTATCCAAGTACGGTGGCACAGGCACGCCTTCCTGAACAAGCGCCTGCCCTAGTAAGAAAGCATAGGTCACCAATTCCGCGGTATTTCGATTCACGCCTCGGTAGGTCGCTGCAGGTCAGATACCGATCGGATTTGACCAGTCTTGGCTTCGTGTTTCGCGAGCCGAGCTCAGGAAGCTGTTTCGGCACCGAACCCCGCCAGGTGGGTCACTTCGAATGCGACGAGCCCAAAAACACCGCACACCCAGCTTCGACGTGCAAATCGCTCGCCGAAGCTCGGTACAGGGGCGAAAGACCTCCGGTAGCTGGTTCACCTTACGATCGACGTGCAAATCGCTCGCCAAAGCTGGGTATAGGGGCGAAAGACCCATGCTGGCTGGCGTGGCCCAGCAGGATTATGTGCTCGCTTTTTTGACAACGACCGCGAATGTGCTCATTGCGAATGGGCATCTGTGTAGTGACAGTTTAGTGTTAGTGACAGAGAACAGAGGGTAGCAAAAGCTGCAACTGGAAAAGGCCGCGTTGCCAGAAACGGTGAAGACGATAATTGGTGAAATGCAAGCGAGAATTCGGGCTAAGCCCTGATTATTATATTCGCGGTTAAACAAAGCTAGCGCACAAGGCTTGCTTGATCTCTACGATAACAAATAGATGCTCTATTCTAACTCGTACGAAGACCTATTCTACCCCGGAACCGAGCCCAACATCAACCTCGGCACGATCTCACCTCAGCTGTCAATCAACGGCATAGCAACACTGGCATCTTGAAAACCGAACCAATCTAAAACTCACTGCTTTTAGGCTACAAAGTGGGTGGCAGGAGTGCAAAAAAAAGACCCGCAGTCCCTCCATTCTCTCCCCCCTGGAGAGATCCCTGCTGGGTGGACAGGTGCGTTCTGGCCGCGTCACACCCAACTGCTAGCCCCGGCTGCCGTTGCTTGCGGGCCTGTGGTGTAGCAGCTCGCCTTCGGTTCTCTCTGCCAGGCTCGCGTTGACGGCTGACACTTGGTTGCACTTGCGAGGGTTAGCATCTTCGCCTTGGTGACGGGGTCGAAAGCCGAGCTCCGTGCCTTTATCGCTGCGTTCTGGTTGCACTCGTCCTCGAGGGTTGGTATCTTCGCCTTGGTGACGGGGCCGAAAGCCGAGCTCCGTGTCTTTATCGCTGCGTTCTGGTTGCACTCGTCCTCGAGGGTTGGTATCTTCGCCTTGGCAGCAGGGCCAAACGAGACGTGGGACGAGTTGCGTGCCTTCGTCCTCACATTCTGGTTGCACTTGCACTCGATAATTAGAATCTTCGCCTTCGCAGGACCAAGCGAGGCGCAGGGACAAGTTGCGTGTCTTCTAACTGCAACTCGCTCTCAAGGGTTAGCACTTTCGCTGTTGGCAGCAGGGCCAAACGAGGCGTCGGACGTGTTGCTCGCTTTCGCTCGGCGCATTCACATTTCCCTTCGCGTCCCCGATCGCTGACGGCACCTTGTGAACGCGTGCTTTGGGTCTCGCCGTGCTCATCTTCGCCTTGGCAGCAGAGCCAAACGAGACGCAGGACGAGTAGCTGCGTGCCTTTTGTCCTCGCATACTGGCTGCACTCGCTCTCGAGAATTAGCATCTGCGCCTACCAAGCGAGGCGCAGGGACACAAGTTGCGTGTCTTTCTAACTGCAACTCGCTCTCAAGGGTTAGCATAGCGCCTACGCCCGTCGCATTCGCATTTCCCTTCGCGTCCCCGATCGCTGACGGCGCCTTGTGAACGCGTGCTTTGGGTCTCGCCGTGCTCATCTTCGCCTTGGCAGCAGAGCCAAACGAGACGCAGGACGAGTAGCTGCGTGCCTTTCGTCATCGCACATCGCTCTCGAGAATTAGCATCTGCGCCTACCAAGCGAGGCGCAGGGACACAAGTTGCGTGTCTTTCTAACTGCAACTCGCTCTCAAGGGTTAGCATCGCGCCTTCGCCCGTCGCATTCGCATTTCCCTTCGCGTCCCCGATCGCTGACGGCGCCTTGTGAACGCGTGCTTTGGGTCTCGCCGTGCTCATCTTCGCCTTGGCAGCAGAGCCAAACGAGACGCAGGACGAGTAGCTGCGTGCCTTTTGTCCTCGCATACTGGCTGCACTCGCTCTCGAGAATTAGCATCTGCGCCTACCAAGCGAGGCGCAGGGACACAAGTTGCGTGTCTTTCTAACTGCAACTCGCTCTCAAGGGTTAGCATAGCGCCTACGCCCGTCGCATTCGCATTTCCCTTCGCGTCCCCGATCGCTGACGGCGCCTTGTGAACGCGTGCTTTGGGTCTCGCCGTGCTCATCTTCGCCTTGGCAGCAGAGCCAAACGAGACGCAGGACGAGTAGCTGCGTGCCTTTCGTCATCGCACATCGCTCTCGAGAATTAGCATCTGCGCCTACCAAGCGAGGCGCAGGGACACAAGTTGCGTGTCTTTCTAACTGCAACTCGCTCTCAAGGGTTAGCATCGCGCCTTCGCCCGTCGCATTCGCATTTCCCTTCGCGTCCCCGATCGCTGACGGCGCCTTGTGAACGCGTGCTTTGGGTCTCGCCGTGCTCGAAGCGCCGAAGGTGTCTTGCTTTGGAGGCGGGGGGCTGCCACACAACACGGGATGCCGCCCCGAAGCGTGTCGTCCGCCAGCAGCAGCTCACGGAGCTTCGTGCGGGACCCTTCGGCCCTCGAAGCGCTGCGGCTGCACCGCGAGCGGTCGGCGGCGTCGCTGAGCGCCCCGAACGGGCGGATCCCCCGCGCCGACGTGCTCAACAACCTGCACCAGGCCAACAAAATCGCCGGCAACACCTACGGGCCCACGCATCCCGAAGTGGGCCGCGTGCTCGCCAGTCTCGGTACGCGAGATTTTTCTTGGAGTTCGCAATGCCTTACTGGGTCGAATACAGGAGGTACCTTGAATAGAAGGGGTACCTTGAATACAAGAGGCATTATGGAAATCTGGAAAAAAGTTGGATTTTTTCTTGGTCCGCATAGCAGACCTTTTAGGACGGTTTTCTGATCGCGATGAGCTCCGATGAAGAGAACCGTGAAAAATAGACCCGGGGACCAAAAGTTATGTGCGTGGTTCGTGGGTCGCGGGGCACCGGGTATGGAAACTACAGGTTTTCAATGGGAAGGGCGGGAATCGACCCACTGGTTGGTGACATTTCTTTGCTGGCCCCATGTAGTCGACCTTTTTCGGCGGATTTGTGCTCACGTTCAGCTCCGATGAAGAGAACCGTGGAAAATAGACCCGGGGAACACAAATTACGTGCGTCTTTCAAGGAGAAGGGAGTTCCCGCGGGTTCCGGGTTTGCGGTACTTTTTCCATTTCTTTTTCGGGAAAATTGCAGGATCGGCACGCCGAATAGAAGAGGTACCTCTTGTATTCGACCCCCCCAGTAATTGATTTCGTTTTTTAGCCACATGTGCCAAGGTGTCATGGGGGGCTTCACGTGGCGACACTGTTGGCCGTACCTTAATTGAGTCGCGGTCGATCCCCCAACCGCCAGCATCATGTACTTGATGCGACGCGGAACAAGTGGGCAGCACCGCCCGGCGAATAGAGGCCACAAAAGTGGCAAATCGACCGGTCGGGGGGTGCTTAGCAGCCAATGGCCTGATGGCTGAGTGCACACCTAAGCAGGGCTGCATCCTCGTGTTGTAGCCGTGTTGTGTGTAAGACTTCGTGGGGGCCTGGTCAACCACCTCATCACAATAGGCGCAAACTTTCCCGACAGTGATTGGTCAGTCGGGATGCCGGGGGCGGATCTCTATGAAGAAGAGAAAAGTAAACCAAGACCTGCCCCCTGTGTCCGGCTGCTTCGGCAGACGACACATACTACGACTGAAGCATGACACGACTAGCCACATGTGCGAGGAAACTGAACCGCCAAAGTAGGACCTGATCATGATCAATTGCAAATTAACCACCTGAAACCGCGTCCAGGATTGAGTTCAGGGCACTGCGGTCAACGAAACCCCTTTTGGTCCCCCTGTAGATCTAGCTCGCCAATTCCTTTTCTCGCAAACAGGGGACGCGTACATGACGTTCAAGCCGGCGCAGTACGCCGATGCCCTGAGCAGCTACATGAAGGCACTTGAGATATTCGATCTCGAGCTCGGCCAGCTGGAGCAGAAGTCGTCTGGCGTCGACCGAGTCACGGTCAACGAGTATTTGAGCGCCCTGAACGACCTCGCGTTCTGCACGTACGCGTACAGCACGGCTGTCGACAAGTACAGCAGGAAGCGGCTCGGGCTCATGAAGCAGAGCGAGGAGTACTACACGAGATACCTGGCGCTGGCGCCGGTCCGGCTGTCAGCGGCCTGCTACGTCAACTACGGCGCGTTGCTGGTCAACTTCGGCCGGTACCCGGAGGCGCTCAACGTCTTCGGGAGGGCTTCGGACCTCCAGCAGCGGCATGGTCTGCAGCATCCGTCGGCGAAGGCGATCGCGTCCCGGATCGAGTCAGTAAACCGCCGGGTGCGGCACCAGCGGGTCGTCGCCGCGGCGAACACCATCCAGTGGTCCTTCAAGCGGTGGCGGGCGAGGCGCCGCCGCGGGGTGCTGAGCGGCGCGAGGAGTGCGCTGGAAGCCGAAGAAGCCGCGCCGCGCGAGGCGATCGAAGACGCGCAGACGAGCGCCGCCGCTGCCCTTTTGCTACACGCGGAAGCTCTGAAGACACAAGCTTCTGCATCCGCCGAGCCTGTCAGCGAACCCACTCAGGACACCGAAGTCGGGGTGTCGACCGACGACACCGCACAACCCACCCCCGACAGTGCAAACCCCGGACAGCTCGTCAATCAAGTCGCAGTATCGCAGTCCGAAGCAGATGAGACAGCCGGCAATGCATGCGCCGAGCCTGACACTCAGGACAACGAAGTCGAGGTGTCGCAGTCTGACGTCAAGGAGACCGACGACAACGCACAGTCCACGCCCGACAGTGCAAACCCCGGACAGCTCGTCAATCAAGTCGCAGTATCGCAGTCCGAAGCAGATGAGACAGCCGGCAATGCATCCGCCGAGCCCGAGAGCGGCCAACCGGCACAACTGCCTAATCAAGTTGCGATATCAGATGCCGGCGCTGAGGCGACCGACGACAATGCGTGCGTTGTGTCCTATGAACCTCCCGCGCAATTGGTCGCAGCACCGCAAGCCGACAATGCCAAAGAGACTGATGCCAGCACATCCTTTGAGCCTGACACTGAACAACCCGCAGAGGCGGTTATCCAGATTGAAGCATCGTCGTCTGGCCCTGCGGTGACAGTATCGCGGGCTGATGCCAAGGAGACTGTCCATGCATCCGCCGAGCCCGAACAACCCGCACTGTCGGCCAATCAGGAGACCGATCCCGACGCATTTGCAGTAACGGAGCAACAGCTAGCATCAGAGGCAGAAAGACCGCAACCGGATGCGGACGTTGCAGAGACCGAGCAAAATGCACCAGTGGAGGAAAGTCCGCAACCAGGCGCTGCCACTGCAGAGACGGAGCAGCGAGCCTCGGCGGAGGAAAGTCCAAGACAAGACGCAGTCGTAGCCAAGACCGAACGAAAAGCGGAGGAGGTAAACGGACAACAAGAAGAAGCTGGCGTTGCAGAGACGGAGCAAAACGCACCAGCAGAAGAAAGTTCGCAACCAGGCGCTGTCGCTGCAGAGCCGGAACGAAAACCAGAGGAGGTGAAAGGACTCGAAGCAGAAGCTGGCGTTGCAGAGACGGACCAACGAGCCTCAGCGGGTGAAAGTCCAAGGCAAGACGCAGTCGTTGCCAAGACGGAACAAAACGTGGAGGAGGTGAAAG
The DNA here is from genome assembly GCA_030068145.1 of Diplonema papillatum. Classification (NCBI taxonomy): domain Eukaryota; phylum Euglenozoa; class Diplonemea; order Diplonemida; family Diplonemidae; genus Diplonema; species Diplonema papillatum. The sequence continues at coordinate 107,326 of JAPJBO010000572.1, forward strand.
GGCTGCAAGAGACGGATCAAAAGATAACATCCGAGGAACCATCTGGCCCCGAAGCAGCAGAGATGGAGCAAGAAGTCGTCTCAGAGGAGGTGGAAAGACCGCAGCCCTCCGGCATAGATACTGTCGATACATCTTCAGACGCTGTCGTTGCGGAGACGGAACGAAACGCAGAGAAGGCGGCCGGGTTGCAAGAAGAAGCTAACTGTGTAGAGACGGAGCAAAAAGCAACACCAGAAGAATCGCAATCAGCCGCCGACGTTACAGGGAAGGCAGCAACCGAGGAGGTGGCAGAAGCTGGCGTTGCGCTAGCGCCAGAGGAAGGCCCACCTCCGACGCAAGAGGTCGTCTCGGAAGACTTGGCACGACCGCAACCCGCCGGCATGAAGACTGTCGATTTACCCCCAGACGCTAAAATGGTTGACAGCAACGAACCCAGAGGAAAGGAGGCCGCGATTGTATCTGCCGCGCGTGGCGTGCCGGAAGAAAAGACCCCGCCCACCATCGAGGGGCAACTACTGGAGCCAGACGAGGACGCAGCCGGTACGAACATTCCAAGCAACGCCCAAGAACTCCCAAGTGGCGCCGCTTCGCCTTCCCCGGAATCGAAGGACACATCGGCGGGTGGAGAGACAGCAGGACTCGAAAACACGTTGCAAACCCCCACAGAAGCTCTCGCCGCGCAACCGGCGGCAGTTCAACCTCGACGAGATGAATCCGAAGAGGAACAAGACGCGCGTAAAGCAAATGAAACGGGGATCGAAAGGCCGTCCGCAAACACACAGCCTGACGAGCTACTTGACGCTAACGGAGATGTTCGCACCAGAACGGAAGACACGCAAGTCGAAAGCACGGAGCCAGGGGCGCAGCCCCCACACGAAGCACCGTCGCAACCTCAAGAGGTACAATGCACGCAAATAGTGACGGAGCCTGTGGTCGAAAACACGCATGCACCGGCAGAGCCGTCAGAAACCGGAGAAGCACCCGGGGCTCAAAACGTGACGGAGATCGAAAACACGTACGCAGGAGAGCCGTCACGGTCCGAAGAGCTGCAGACAGACACGGAAGGCGACCCCACGCACGCAGGCGCCGCACGACCCGAGCAGACCGAACCTTCACAACCGGGCGGAGAGGCTCACAGCACAACTGCGGTGGCGGTCGAAATTCCGCACGGCGACGCGGCCGAGGCGAAGGGCGTGCACCCGCAGGGCGAGCCAGCTCAAATCGAACGCGCAGCTGCAGGCGCCGCACGACCCGAGCAGACCGAACCTTCACAACCGGGCGGAGAGGCTCACAGCACAACTGCGGTGGCGGTCGAAATTCCGCACGGCGACGCGGCCGAGGCGAAGGGCGAGCACCCGCAGGGCGAGCCAGCTCAAATCGAACGCGCAGCGGCAGGCGCCTCCAACGGTCGCAGCCCTGACTCGAACGAAGCCGCTGCCGCCAAGCGCAGAGCTGATGCGGCGCCGCCGGTGCCGGCGGCAGACAGCCAAATACAAGCCCCAATCGCCCGTCGGGAGTCGGTCGGATACGGGCAGTCTGAAAAGGCTGAAGACGCATCGGCGGCGGCAGACAGCCAAACACAAGCCCCAATCGCCCGTCGGGAGTCGGTCGGATACGGGCAGTCTGAAAAGGCTGAAGACGCATCGGCGGCGGCAGACAGCCAAACACCCCGTCGGGAGTCGGTCGGATACGGGCAGTCTGAAAAGGCTGAAGACGCATCGGCGGCGGCAGACAGCCAAACACAAGCCCCAATCGCCCGTCGGGAGTCGGTCGGATACGGGCAGTCTGAAAAGGCTGAAGACGCATCGGCGGCGGCAGACAGCCAAACACCCCGTCGGGAGTCGGTCGGATACGGGCAGTCTGAAAAGGCTGAAGACGCATCGGCGGCGGCAGACAGCCAAACACAAGCCCCAATCGCCCGTCGGGAGTCGGTCGGATACGGGCAGTCTGAAAAGGCTGAAGACGCATCGGCGGCGGCAGACAGCCAAACACCCCGTCGGGAGTCGGTCGGATACGGGCAGTCTGCGAAAGCTGAAGACGCATCAGCGTCCAACCAAGATCTAAAAGAAGCAACCACCCGGAAAACTGAAGAGTCGACCGGTCACGAGCAAGCTGGTAATGTAGAGAGCGCACCAGTGACAGCAGAGCCTGAAGGCCTCAAAGCCGGTGACGCGCAATACGACAACTCGCAGCCAAGTCAAGACCAAAGCAAGCTTCCTCGGCAAGCTGAGCAAGCTGAAGATATTGAAGGCATACCAGCGGCAGCAGAATCCGGAAGCCACGCAGCCGGTGAAGCACAAAACGACAGCATGCAGCCTAGTCAAGAGCTAAAAGAAACAACCACCCCGAAAACTCAAGAGTCGGCCGGACACGAGCAAGCTGAAAATGTAGAGAGCGCACCAGTAACAGAAGTGGCCGAAAGCCTCAAAGCCGGTGACGCGCAACATGACAACTCGCAGCCAAGTCAAGATCGAAGCAAAATTCCCGAAGCTGAAGAAGCTGAATGTGCACCAGCGGCAGCACGGTGTGAAGGCCCCGAAGCCGGTGAAGCTCAAAACGACAGCATGCATGGCCAACAGATAAAAGAAGCAACCGCCCCGAAAACTCAAGAGTCGGCCGGGCACGAGCAAGTGGACAACGCACCAGTGACAGCAGAGCCCGAAAGCCTCAAAGCCGGCGACGCGCAATACAACAACTCGCAGTTAAGTCAAGACCAAAGCAAGCTTCCTCGGCAAGCTGAAGAAGTTGAAGGAATACCAGCGGCAGCAGGGTCCGGAGGCCACGAAGCCGGCGAAGTGCAAAACGACAGCATGCAGCTTAGTCAACAGATAAAAGAAACAACCACGCCGAAAACTCAAGAGTCGACCGGACACGAGCAAGTGGACAACGCACCAGTGACAGCAGAGCCCGAAAGCCTCAAAGCCGGTGACGCGCAACACAACAACTCGCAATTAAGTCAAGACCAAAGCAAACTTCCTCGGCAAGCTGAGCAAGCTGAAGAAGTTGAAGGAATACCATCGGCAGCAGGGTCCGGAGGCCACGAAGCCGGCGAAGCGCAAAACGACAGCATGCAGCCTAGCCAACAGATAAAAGAAACAACCACCCCGAAAATTCAAGAGTCGACCGGCCACGAGCAAGCCGAAAACGTAGAGAGCGCACCAGTGACAGAAGAGCCTGAAAGCCTCAAAACCGGTGACGCGCAACATGACAACTCGCAGCCAAGTCACGACCAACGCAAACCACCCCACGCTGAAGAAGTTGAACGTGCACCAGCGGCAACAGAGTCCGGGGCCCCCGAAGCCGGTGAACCGCAAAACAACCGCGTGCCGCCTAGCCAAGAGCAGAGCGAGAACCCCTCCCGGAACACTCACGGGCCAACCGGGCACGATCAAGCTGAAGAAGCAGAAGGCGCACCAGTGCCAGCAGAGCCCAAAAGCCTCAAAGCCGACGACGCGCTAAATCCGCAAAGCAAAAATCCCCGGCAAGCTGAGCAAGCTGGAGACATACCAGCGGCAACAGGGCCCGGAGGCCCCGAAGCCGATGAAGCCCAAAACGACGACAAGCAGCCTAGCCAAGAGCAATGCGAACCCCCTTCCCAGAACAATGAAGCGTCGACAGGTCACGAGCAAGCTGATAAAGTTGAAGGCGAACCAGTGACAGCAATGCCCGAAGGCCTCAAAGCCGGTGACGCACGAGATGAGAACCCGCAGGCCAATCAAGATCGAAGGCAAACCGAGCAAACCGAGCAAATTGAAGAAGCTGTAGGCGCTCATCCAGCAGAGGGCGAAGCTGCCGGAGCAAAGGACGGCACTCCTCATCGGAACCCCAGCACAGATGATCAAGAACCAGTCAAGACCAAACCTGAGCCCGGCGACGCACAAAATGACAACCGGCAAACTGAGCAAACTGAAGAAGTTGAAGGCGCTCATCCAGCAGAGGGCGAAGCTGCCGGAGCAAAGGGCGACACAGCACAGCGCAACCCCAGCACAGATGATCACGAACCAGCCAAGACCCAATTTGAGCCCGAAGGTCTCGAAGCCGGCGACGCACGAAATGACAACCGGCAAACTGAGCAAACTGAAGATGTCGAAGGCGCTCATCTAGCAGAGGGCGAAGCTGCCGAAGCAAACGACGACACTCCACAGCGGAACCCCAGCACCGATGATCACGAACCAGCCAAGACCCAGTCTGAGCCCGAAGGTCTCGAAGCCGGCGACGCACGAAATGACAACCGGCAAACTGAGCAAACTGAAGAAGTCGAAGGCGCTCATCTAGCAAAGGGCGAAGCTGCCGAAGCAAACGACACTCCACAGCGGAACCCCAGCACCGATGATCACGAACCAGCCAAGACCCAGTCTGAGCCCGAAGCCGGCCGGCAGGCCGCTTGTACCACCGACGGCGACTCGCAGTCGAGGTCCGCACGCGCGATCCAAGGCGCGTGGCGGCGGCACCACGCCCGGGCCGACGCCGCCGGGCTGCGGACGTCCCGCGACCGCGAGCGGCGTGGCACTCTGCGCAGCGAAGCTGCCGTCTCGATCCAGTGCGCGCACCGCCGGCGGCGCGCAGCCGCCGCCGCGGCCTCCGCCGCCTCCGGGCGCTCGGTGCTCCGCGCGTTCGCCCGGGCGGCGCTCTGCGCGATGTCGCTGGCACCCCTGATATCCGCCGCCGCGCGCCGCCGGGTGGGCTTGGTGCAAAGCGCAGCCCGGGCCCGCCTCGCCCGTGGCGACGTCTTGTTGCGCAAGCAGCTGGATGCTGTTGCGTGCGGGGACGAAGACAGCGCTGTGCTCCGCGCGTTCGCTCGGGCGGCTCTCTCCGCGAGGTCACTGCCGCCCCTGATATCCGCCGCCGCGCGCCGCCGGGTGGACCTGCTGCAAAGCGCAGCCCGAGCCCGCCTCGCCCGTGGCGTCGTGCTGCGCAAGCAGCTGGATGTTGCTGCGCGCTGGGACGAAGGAAGCGCTGTGTTCCGCGCGTTTGCGCGGGGTGCCCTCTGCGCGGCGTCTCTGTCACCCCGGGTATCTGCCTGCGCGCGCTGCCGGGTGGACTTGGTGCAAAGTGCAGCCCGGGCCCGGCTGGCCCGTGGTGTGGTCTTGCGCAAGCAGCTGGATGTCGCGCGCGGGGGCGAAAAAAGCGCCGTGTTCCGCGCCTTTGCCCGGGCGGCCCTCTGCGTGGCGTCTCTGCCGCCCCGGGTCTCCGCCTGCGCCCACCGGCGGGCTTGCGTGGTCCAAGGCGCCGGGCGGTGCCGGCTCGCCCGGCGCACCGCCGCGGGCAAGCGGCGCGCAGCCCTCGCCGGGGCCGCCGGGCTGCTGTCGGCCGCCTCCCGCGGCTTCGCGTGCAGGTTGCGGGTCGCCGTTCTGAGGGTATGCCGGATGTTTTGTAGCAGGGGACTTTAAAACCCCGGGTCCCGGTGTCAAAAGACACCGGGAAAACCCGGTGTGTCAAAAAAAGAGGGGAAAAAAAATCGGAAAAATTCTGGGGAAAAAAAAATTCCAGATTTCTGTTTTGTCACTGTGTAGGCTGGAAATTTTCTCGTGGAAACTACCGGCGGAAATTTCTTTCGTGGGAAGGGAAACTGGTGGTGGAAATTTTTCTCACGACAGAAAACTGGTGGAAATTTTCTCGTGGAAACTACTGGCGGAAATTTCTTTTGTGGAATACTGTTGGTGGAAATTTTCTCTCACGACAGAAAAGTGATGGAAAAATGTTCTCGTGGACTACTGTCGGAAATTTCTTTTTTATTTTTTTTTGTAAGGGCTGACTATTTTTTATGGGAAACTTGCAGATATATGCGCAGAAAACTGCAACTTTTTGTGACATGCATACGCAAAATGCAGTTTTTTTTGCAAATATATGCATATGCATATATTTGCAAATAAACATGCATATATTTGCAAAAAAGCTTAAGTTTTTTTTTTTTTTTTGCAAAGATATGCATGTTTATTTGCAAATATATGCATATGCATATGGTACGATGCCAAAAGGGGGGGGGGGGGGTTTGGGCGGAAAAATCCCCGCATAGTTCACCAGGGTCTGACGGGTACTGAGGCCCCATACCCTTCCTAAAACATCATTCTGCGTTCAAATACGCCCTCAGAAGCCTCCGGAGAGCCTTCTATGATGTCCCAAATGCGATTTTGTGGGTTTTTAGGGGGTCCCCCCGTCTGCTGGCCGTAAACCGCCATAGTAGAAACATATGCAACCTGAAGCTGGGTCGCTTCTCTGTGCAAGATCCCAGCCCAAACACACGTTTTCGGCGTTCTCTAGCACTCTCCAGGCGCATTCGACCCTCGGGCTTCGTGGTTTCTTTCACTCACAGGTGTTCCGGGACGTGCAAAGATAAGGAGAATGGCCCCCTGCATTGGGGACAGACCGAACTACGCCCTGCCTGTCTATACAGGCTTTGGGGTCAAATTGCACCGGCTTTGGCGCCACATCCACCGTTTCGGGCTTCGGTTGTGCTGCTTTGGGGTCCATTAAGAACTCTGGTCTGATTTGCGGGACGCTTTCCTCGGTTTTGGCGCCCACTTTCACTGTTCTAAGGCCTGTTTAGGCTTCTACCTGCATCATGTTATGCTACTCTGGTGATTCTGCAAGGCTTGGTGAACGAAGTAGGACAAGCGTTAAGTAACAGGCGATCATCAGCCGTTCTCAAACGTCGTCGAAGCGGTTGACTACGACGCGTTCACTTCATGATTTTGAAGCAGGCTTCACCGCTTTCAGGGCAGGCTTTCAGAGCTTTCCTGGCAATGTCTTCCCTTCTGGCACCTTTCTCACCCATGGCTGCAAAGTGCTTCTCGCTGGATGACTTTGCAGAGGCGGCACATGACCCGAGGGATGTGTGGCAAGCTCCTGTGCAGTGAGCTTGGTCAGACAAACTGTGTGGCGCACACACCCGCCATGGTCGGCAGTATCACCTGGGACAGTTTGAGTTCTGTTCCGAGACCCGCTCACGGTGAAGTGGCGCCTACTGGGTCGCTTCCTCTCCTGCTTCGGCGCAAAGTCTTCACCACTGGATGCACTTTGAACGGTGAAAGTGGGCACCAAAACCGAGCAAAGCGTCCCGCAAATCAGACCAGAGTTCTTAGTGGATCCCAAAGCAGCACAAGAGCGGTGCACATGGCGCCAAGGCGGCGCAATTTGACCCCAAAGCCTGTATAGACAGGCAGGGCGTGGTACGGTCTGTAGGGTCCATTCGCCTTGTTTTTGCACACCCCGGAACACCTGTAAGCGAGATAATTTATGAAGTCCGAGGGTCGAATGCACCTGGAGAATGATAGAGAACGCCGAAAACGTGTGTTTAGGCCGAGATTTTGCTCCGAGGAGCGACCCAGCATCAGGTTGCATATGTGTCTTCTATGGCGGTTTACGGCCAGCAGACGGGGGGACCCCCTAAAAACCCACAAAATCGCATTTGGGACATCATAGAAGGCTCTCCGGAGGCTTCTGAGGGCGTATTTGAACGCAGAATGATGTTTTAGGAAGGGTATGGGGCCTCAGTACCCGTCAGACCCTGGTGAACTATGCGGGGATTTTTCCCCCCAAACCCCCCCCCCCCCTTTTGGCATCGACTCATATATTTGCAAATAATCATGCATACATTTGCAAAAAAACTTAAGTTTTTTTGCAAATATATGCATGTTTTTTTCTGGTCCAGATTTTGTTCAAAATTTTGGGAGGTCAAAATTTTGGTCAAAATTTTGGTCGAAATTTTGGTCGAGTTTTTGGGGACAGTCTTGGGCGGTCCACCGAACCCACACAGAAGTATGTCGAAAGCCAACACTGATGCAGCCGACCTGAAGCCGAGGTACCTGGCTTTAGAAAACCCCCCAGATGACATCAAACCTGCCCCAGAGCAAACTGAAACTGGTCTTCGTTTGTACCTTCTAGCTTTCATTCGTTCATTCGATACATTTTGCGTGTCTGGAGCATTCGGCAAGGTTTGCACGTAAAAGGTCCCTCGCATCCAGCGCAGACCGGATTTCGTCATTGAACCATTGGTTTCCGCGTCGCGTTGAGGAACGAGGTATATGTCGATCACGCGCATCACGTAGCGAGCGAGCGAGGCGCCTGGAAAATGTTACTACATCATTGGTGTGTATATTCTCGAGAAGTGTTCCAGCGGTAGATCTGTATGCGTCCCAATCGGCTTTGTTCCAACTGAAAGGTTTGATCGTCGAAGTAGGTCGGGAGAGGATTTCAGGGATACAGAGGAGCATTGGGGCATGGTCAGAGCCTCCGCTGGCATCAAGTGTTTTCCAGATGAAAGCCATGTCACACGGTGCGAGAACCAGGTCAGGTGAGGTTTTTGAGCGAGGGCGAGTGGCTGTTTTTGTGTCGTTGCAGACTGTCACGTCGGACTTTAGGATCCAGTCGGCAAGCGATTGACTACGCGATGAGGGGATCGAGTGATCTTCCCATAGTGGGTGGTGGAGGTTGAAGTCCCCAGCAATTATAGCATCGGAGGGGGGAAGTAGATCGGGGTTGAAATGATCGACTCGGGAGTCGACACGGGAGAATGGCGCAATTGGGGGCTTGTAGATGTTGACTATTCGTATTGTGCGGTTGTCAGGGAGGATGATCTCAATGTCAAGGCGTTCAGTCGCGTCGTTTACATTAGCCGTGCGGAAGTCGACTCGACGGTGAGCTATAGTATTGCTGATGAAAGTCAGGAGTCCGCCGCTAACTTTATGATTTTTTGGGTTCGTGGTGCGAGCAACCGAGCGTGCAATTTGATGTGTTGTGAATCCAGGGATCGACGGGATGGAGTTGGTTGGGAGGTTGGATTCCTGGAGTAAAATAATGTCGATGTTGTACTTGGCGATGATTTCCAGCACAAATTTTCGTCGTTGGGTCCAGCTGTTGCAGTTGAATATAAGAGCCTTCAAGCTTGTCTCGGGACCAGGGTGCGGATGGATGTCGCCACAAGTGAGAAGCGACTTGCCGTGCGGGTTGCAGCGAGGATGTACGAGAGGCTTGGATGTCGGTAGTCTTGGAGCGTCATGGCGCAGGTCGCTTCAATGCTTCTTACTCGTCTTTTTGTTCACGGTGGACTTCGGGGATACCGAACCTCCCGGAGGAGTCGGCTCCCTCGTCCTTTTGCCGTCCGAGCTGCGTGTTTTAGGAGAGGGGGAGTTCTGTGCTACGCTGCTAGACGGCATTGATTCATCAGCAGCCTTGACCGAGGTGAAGCTAGCCATCAGCGCTTTCGTTTCGTCTTGGTTCCTCTGTAGCATGTCAGCCTAAGCGCAAGGCAGGAGATCCGATGTGGGAGGCCGTCATCGTGGTCACGGACGGCGGGAACAGAAACTTGTTCAGTGCAAACTTCGTGAAATTCAGTTTTCAGTGTCTTCTGCTTCGCGTATTCTAGCAATGCACCAGCCACAAAATTGTTCTCCCCCCCCAAGCCAGTGATGCTAGGATACGTGGGTTTTCGAGAATCAGGATACGGATACGTATTTGTTTGTGCGTGCCGGTGATCGTTTTTCCCACTTGTATTTACCCTGTGTATATTCAGGTGAGGAATTCGGATCAACGACCAAAACACGCTGCCTACGCCTTTTTAGCCTGCACAATACATTGAAGGGCAACCCACAAGATTGTTAGTACCAACAAAACCCGACAGGTGGCGGCGTGCGAAGCGGAGGAGCGCCGGCGCCTCGCCGGGCGGGTCTGTGAGGAGCGCCTGCGAATCTGCGCGGACATGGCGGCGCTGGGCGGCCACCGGCTGCTGAGCTCGCGCGCCGCGTTCATGGCGGCGGCCGCGCTGCGGCGGCTGCCGCTCGACGAGGAGGCGGCCCGCGGGCACATCGAGCGGTCCGAGCGGCGAATCGGCGGCGTGCTCGAAGTGGAGCTGTCGTGCGAGCTGCAAGGCGTGCGCGCCGTGCTGTCGCTGCGGAACCCGCGCCACCGGCCGCCGCTGGGCGACTCCGTCAAAGCAGCCCGGGAGGGCCCCGTGAGGAAGCAGCGCCTCGACAGCCGCTTCCGCGAGCGGGAGGCGTTCTGCACCCGGTGGGCGCAGAGCAGCCGGATGCAGTACAGCCAGCTGGCTAACTCTGTCCGGGTCCTGCAGGTCTCCCCCATTTTCATTGTCTTTTTTGTTTCTAATCTGCTCCGGAACTAGAACGACCCATGGTACTACTGAGCCGGTCCACTCTCTGCCGATAGCCCTATGTTGGCCTGTGATAGTTTGAGGTTAGAATGCAGAATATCTGCTGGATGACTACTGTGTGTGTGTGTGTGTGTGTGTGTGTGTGTGTGTGTGTGTGTGTGTGTGTGTGTGTGTGTGTGTGTGTGTGTGTGTGTGTGTGTGTGTGTGTGTGTGTGTGTGTGTGTGTGTGTGTGTGTGTGTGTGTGTGTGTGTGTGTGTGTGTGTGTGTGTGTGTGTGTGTGTGTGTGTGTGTGTGTGTGTGTGTGTGTGTGTGTGTGTGTGTGTGTGTGTGTGTGTGTGTGTGTGTGTGTGTGTTGGAACGCTCTTTCTTGCAAAGTCGATAGAGCGCGTGTGGCTCCGTTCTGGCTATTCCGCTATCTCCCATCTGTTTATCGCAGCAGAGCAAAGGGAGAAGCATCCGTCGAAGACATGGGAAAAAAGGTGGGGAACAGAACGGGGAAGAACATACAGGTAAAAAGAGGGCCGTCAGAGACGGCACGAAAGGATTCGAAGGGGGGAGTACAAAAAGGGGACAAATAGTTTCGAACGGTGGCCGGCTTCGCGCTCCCGAGTCGACTCCAAACAAAGCGCACAAGGGCGGTATCGACCGGCGTGTCCGGTGCCTCCTTCTCGGCGAAGCTTTGAAACTGCGCCACCAACCGCTCGGCTTCTGACGTGGACCGCTGCCCAGGCGCAAAAAGGTGTGCCGAATCGGGAGGAATCCGCTCCTTCAGCATCCGGCCCAACTCGTGGCCGTCGCGCACCAAGAACAAATGGTGCTCGAGCTCGGCGCGCGCTCGCGCGTCTCTGACAAGCACCCGCGCCATGTCTGTCACCGTCGACCGGCTCACTTGCGGCTGTCCGACTTTCGGCTGCCGTTGCTGGTCGACCTTGGACGGTTGCCGTAGTAGCGGCTGCCGGGGGTGCGGCTGGCAGAGGCGCGGTTCCCGTATGAGCGGCCGCGAAAGGACCCCGCTCGGCGTGAGCCGTCTCGCGCTTCTGGTTGGGCGGCTTGTTTCGACTTCACGGTCTTCTTCTCGGCTGCCTTCTCCGCCGCTGCTCTCGCCTTCTTGAGCCGTTGCGACAAGACCGGTGTCTCGTGGAGAGTTGCTGCGAAGGAATCGGCCGCTGCGTAACTTTGACTGGAGCGCACGCGCCAAAATTCCAACATCTCCCCTGCGCGCTCTAACACGTCCTCCAGGAGATCGTCGCTGATGAGGGCCGCCGACAGCTCCATCACGTGCTTGTAAGCCGTCGCGCCGGGGATGTCGGTAGGCGCTCGCCTCTCGAGTTCCGTCACCAAGGCATCGCGAAAAACCGGACCCTGATCGGCGTATGGCACCCACGTGCTGCCATTCAGTGCCACCTCCTTCAACGTGAGTGTCACGTTGTCCCGCGCTTCAGCGTCGACCGCCTCCTCTGCACTCGGAGGTCGCTGTTCCTGCTTTGCCCCGTGCAGCTTCCAGAAACGTGCCAGCTGCACGTGGGGGACCGCCTCGAACACACAGATGTCCCCAAAACCACGATGGTGGCACCGTCGGGGCCTACGTTGGTCACGACTGCGACCTTTTCCCCGTCGGTGATCTGGACTCCAAAGTCCAGACCTTCCATCCTGGTCGGAGCACGAGAGGCAGCGACCGGCGCGTCCTGTGCCTCCAAGCGGTTTACCTTGTCGGTGAGGCCGGCGAGTAGGATCATCATCTGATCAAGCCGCTTCGAGACCTCATCTACGGGGAGCGGGGCGGAAGTCGTTGCGACGGGCGTGGTTGAGTTCTTCGTCATTTTGAAGGGGGGAGTACAAAAAGGGGGCAAACGGTGGGCCTGCGTTTGTCAGTTTTTGCTTACCCCTCCAACCTCGCTTTGGCGAGTGGATAATATGAGGAGTTCGCTCAGAAACGTAAGGATTCCAACTTGACGCGCCGAAGGCGCTCAAGCAAGCTTGCTAGGTGTGTGTGTGTGTGTCTCGCAGATTGTGCTCCCGCTGCCGAATGTGCGAAGCAACAACGTTGCCGAGTACGAAGGAATGTTGGCAGGGCTACAGCTTTTGGAAGAGGCGGAAGCAACGGAAGGAAAGCAGTGCACCATCCGCGGTGACTCGGCTCTGGTAATTGGGTAAACCAATCGAAAAATGGCATGTTCGGAGGACCTGAAGCCGATGTTGACCCGAGCGATTGAGAAGATGGTAGCCCTGCGGCAGCGACTCACGCTGCGGGCGGAGCACGTCAAACGCGAGGAGAATGTGGACGCGGATGCACTGAGCAACGCGGCGATGGATCTCGTGCAGAAACGGCGCCAGCCACGAAGGCAGCAGGAGGCAGATCTCGCAGCATTCCGAGCCTCCGGGCTCGGAAAAGCGATGAGTCTGGTCGAACTGGGAAACGCCTACAAAAAGGTGACAGGACGGCCGTGGTTCCACGGCCACGAATGTGCGGCGACGGTCTTGACATCCGTCGGGGGAACAGTAGTGAGGGGTGCTTCGCGGCGAGTGCAACTCTCGGAGGCGACCGAGACGGTCATCCTCGGCATCCGGGAGCACGTAAGAATGCTGAGGCCGGACTGTCGGAGACCGCCTTATTTCCCCGACACCTGGAATGGGCGGCAACCTTTGTCCCGGAGGAAGCCTACCCCGCAGGATGGGCGCAAGGAAAGGCCGACTGGAAGGCGAGGGTGGAGACGGTGAACAAGGTTTCAGGTGCAGGAGCGAGCAGAGGGTCGCAACCGAAGAAGGCCCCGGAGGACGCCGTGAACACATCACGCCCCGGTGAGATTTGCACGATACACAGGAAGCCCCGGTGCAAGGAATGTGCGAAAAAGCGCCTACCAGCAGAGACGTGTTGCCGGTATAAACAACACCACCATGAAGGAGACGGCTTAAGGCCGCGGATGCAATACTGCTCGGCCCACAGATGGGGCGCTGCGGCGAGTGCGAAGCTGACGAAGGGATCGCGAGGTGCTGTACAAGGCATCACCCTCAGTTGGATACGGACCCCTACTCGCAACCTGCGGGAGCATCAGCGGTGACTTGAAACGGAAGGACACGTGGACGCCTCTCGCACAGGAAGGCACCACGTAAAAACAGGTCTACAACACACACACACACACACACACACACACACACACACACACACACACACACACACACACACACACACACACACACACACACACACACACACACACACACACACACACACACACACACACACACACACACACACACACACACACACACACACACACACACACACACACACACACACACACACACACACACACACACACACACACACACACACACACACACACACACACACACACACACACACACACACACACACACACACACACACACACACACACACACACACACACACACATACTAGCAAGCTAGCTTGAGCGCCGAAGGCGCGTCAAGTGGAATCCTATCCTGTCCACGAGAAGGGCGATGTATTCTTGTTTTCTCCACTCTTTTACGAGGTTGGAAAGGCTGGTTGATGCAAACAACGAACAGGCCAAAAAGGAACCGCACTGCCTTACATCTCTTGTTTGCACTCCCTCCTTCCCAGTTATTCGTGCCGTCTCTCGGCCCTTTCTTTCCTTTCTTCTTGGTTCATGTTCTGTGCCTGACGGATACGATATGATGTTTTCTTGTTTCACCGTTTTGCTGCCATTTGGGAAATCCACAGCACAGCATGGGTTGCATGTGATTGAGGAATAAACTCGGGACAGGATAAAGGATTCCACACACACACACACACACACACACACACATACACACACACACACACACACACACACACACACACACACACACACACACACACACACACACACACACACACACACACACACACACACACACACACACACACACACACACACACACACACACACACACACACACACACACACAGGTTGTATACGAAGATGGGAAGAAGATCGCGGAGGTCATCGTCCCCCTAGGCCGAACGACCAACAACGTGGCAGAGTTTAGCGCTCTGGTCGGGGGCTTGCACTTGCTCGGGGAGCAGCCCCCGAGCGTGCAAGGACCCGTAACGGTCCGAGGTGATTCGAAGGTAGTGATCAGCACGATGAAGAAGACAGCGCAGTGCAAGCCGATCCTGCGGCCGTACCTCCTGCAGGCGACGGCGTCCATGGGAGCCCTCGCGCCACGGTTCAATTTCAACCTGGAGCATGTCGCGCGTGACCGCAACACCGACGCCGACGCGCTGAGCAACGCGGCGATGGACCAGGTGCAAGAGCAGACATCTGGAGAGGTGAGCACCGTCATGGCGCAGTACGAAGCGTACAGACGGAGTGCGCTGGCAAAGGCCCGAACCCTGCACAGGCTAGCAAACACGGCCGCGCGGATTTACGGCACAGCCTGGCACCCTGGACGCGTTGCGAACGTGACGAGCGCTACGGCCTTGGGCGGTGGGGTAATGCAGGGCGTATCGTGCCGAGCCGTGCTCTCACCGCAGACGGAGGCAGTGCTACGATCGATGAGCCGGGGCGCATCCGACACGGAAGGAACAACCCCGAATCCGTTTGTCAAGGCCCACGAAAGGTGGGCAGCCAGTATCCAACCCGAGCGATACTACGAGGCGACCTGGAAGGAAACAGCAGAGTGGAAGGGGAGAGGACGAGAAGACCCTCCCAGTCAACGATCTCACCCGCCAACGAGACGGAATGTCAATGCGGCCTTAAGATGTACTAAGCATGACGCCCCGCGCTGCACCACATGTACGAGAAGGCGAATACCCCCGGACACCTGCTGTAGACAGCAACATGCAAATCACGAAGAAGGAAACCAATGCCAGTCGAGGCTGCATTTCCGTGTACGTCGCAACCACCGCCAGCGGCCGGCTGGTGCATCAGCAGTAACGTAGGTGCATTGCGCAACTGGGCTAGACTCCGCTCAGGGGTTACCCATTACTGAGATTTCACACACACACACACACACACACACACACACACACACACACACACACACACACACACACACACACACACACACACACACACACACACACACACACACACACACACACACACACACACATACTAGCAAGCTAGCTTGAGCGCCGAAGGCGCGTCAAGTGGAATCCTATCCTGTCCACGAGAAGGGCGATGTATTCTTGTTTTCTCCACTCTTTTACGAGGTTGGAAAGGCTGGTTGATGCAAACAACGAACAGGCCAAAAAGGAACCGCACTGCCTTACATCTCTTGTTTGCACTCCCTCCTTCCCGAAGAATGTCTGCCCCGCCAAGCTCTCCGCTCCCGGACAGAGAACGGTACGACTTTTACTTCCCGGCACCCCTCGCTGCTGCTTGGAAGAAAAAGTTCGGTTCAGAGCCGAGACATCGCCGCAACCTTGATGTCGGCGACATGCGGGCCGGCTGCGTCCGGGTTATGGGCCAGTGTGACGATGCATCCATCATGCAGTTGCGGGGAGTTTTGACCGATGCGCTGGCGGTCCCGATGGCCGAGATCGGTAGTGCCATCTCTTGTTTGCACTCCCTCCTTCCCAGTTATTCGTGCCGTCTCTCGGCCCTTTCTTTCCTTTCTTCTTGGTTCATGTTCTGTGCCTGACGGATACGATATGATGTTTTCTTGTTTCACCGTTTTGCTGCCATTTGGGAAATCCACAGCACAGCATGGGATGCATGTGATTGAGGAATAAACTCGGGACAGGATAAAGGATTCCACACACACACACACACACACACACACACACACACACACACACACACACACACACACACACACACACACACACACACACACACACACACACACACACACACACACACACACACACACACACACACACACACACACACACACACACACACACACACACACACACACACACACACACACACACACACACACACACACACACACACACACACACACACACACACACACACACACACACACACACACACACACACACACACACACACACACACACACACACACACACACACACACACAAACACACCTACGCACACACATCTAGCAAGCGCCTTCGGCGCGTCAAGTTGGAATCCTTACGTTTCTGAGCGAACTCCTCATATCCGCTCGCAAAAAGCGAGGTTGGAGGGGTAAGCAAAACTGACAAACGCAGGCCCCTCCGTTTGCCCCCTTTTTGTACTCTCCGCACACACACACACACACACAGGGGCGGATTCGGAAAGTGAAGTACCAGTTGACGAATGTCCCGCTCGACCTCGAGACGCGGATGCAGGCATCGTACCACACCCGGTGCCTCGAAGCCGGCGTGGCGCGGCACAAGGGGATCTGGTGCATGCTGAGCATTCCGTTCATCGAGTCGCTGAACATCAGCACCATCTGCGTGTGCGGCGCGCAGATCGCGCTGCTGCTCGGGATGCTCGGCGACATGCCGATGCTGGCGAGGGTCAACTTGAGCGACACGCCGGCGCTGACGAACGACCACGTCGTGCACCTGTGCCGCGTCCTTGAAGGGAAGGAGGTCAAAAGCATCGCCGTCGCCAACAACGAGCACTTGACGCTGCCGGCCGGCAAGGCTCTCTTCCGCCTCGCGTGCACCGCCCCTACCCTGACCCACGCCGTCGTCGCCGGGACGTCGATCCCGAACGCGTTGAAGTCGCGCATCTGCGATGCTGTCCGCAACAACCAGTACCAGTGCGTGCCCACCAACTGGCGCACCCACATGCGCGTCGAGGACGTTGGGGAAACGGCGGTGCTCAGTTAGTGTTCCTCCTAGGTTTTGCAGCGAGAGAGAGAGAGGACACAAAACAAAAAAAGTTTCCGTGTCGGGGGCTGGCCAGACTCGGACCGGGTTTCCTGGGACCGAGGCGGGGTTTGTCACGCCTTAGCAGTCCCAGGGCCCGGCCCCACCCTCCTGTCATTTTTTTTTTTTTTTTGTTGTTGTAAACGCTCCTGCTTTGTTGAGGAGACTGCCAGTTGCAAAATCTTGAAGGAGGTAAATGTGCTGTAGCCACACGAAACACAGGTAAATCTGGGTTTAGTGGCGGGCGTATGCGTTCAACGAAAAAGACCCACTTTGTAGTTGCATTGTTTTCTCCCCCTCTAGCCTTCCGTCGAAATGAGCACAAGGCAGTCCCTCGAGTATTTTGTTCTCGTTGTCATCGCTATCGCGCTGACTTTCCGAGAAGGTCGCAGGGAGGTGGTGACTACCGGCGTCGACTCCTTGACCGGCGCTTTCATGCTTCCCGCAGGCACTGCCAGCCTCTGTCTCCTTTTTCATCGGCCCGGTTCTGCGGCATCACCGACGCTTGGGGTTCCCGGCGGACGCTTGACTGAACACCGCCGTTTCCCCGCGCGCGCCAGGACTTTGCGCAACTCTTGCACACGGGTAAAAGGCCACTTCGGACCCTTGCCGAGACTTGGTCCGCAGCAACAACCAGCACTTAATTGGCACACGCACTTCGCAATGCACACATTTACACACGTTCACTGCGCGCTTATCTTTTCCCCTAAGAGTACCGATCGCTGAGTTCCCTCAGGCGATGCTCTCGTAGAGTGGTTTACTTCGTCCATTCTGCTCCCTTTCAGTTGGGGCACAGCTTCTGCCAAACGAGAAACACGGCGTCGAAAAAGTCGAAGTTTGGGGCCAGGCGTACGTGGCTTGATTTGACTCTACGCGGCGAATCGTTCTGGGCAAGGACGATGAACACCCTCTTCCAAATTCTTGACGCCTATCACCCCTGAACGCGTGAGCTGAACTCGCTATTTTCCATGGAGGAACTCGAAAGGTTGCAGTGCGGGTTGCAGTAGAATGTGCAGATACTTGTGGGAAAGTAGACTAGCAGCGTGCGCACGATCGCGTCCGTTGGCATACAAATGCACACTCAGCCGCATACACATTGCACAACATCCTGCGGGGGGGGAAAGCGCACCCTAACTATCTTGTTCACGGTTTTCACGACAGAGTAGAGTAATAGCCCCGTGCGCAAGTTGGGCCGATCGACTGCACCCACGCGATGCGGTGCGATCCTCCTTTGCGAGGGCGAAACCCTGCAGCGACACGAGAAGAGAGATCGCGTGCCTTCGGCCCTCCTCTCCTTTAGAGTCCAATCCATGAGCGAATTTCTTTATGGGAGGCAACACCTTCATCCTCCCTACTCAAGCCTCTACGGTCATTTTTTGCGCGAATTACGCCGGAAGCACAAAACGAGACAGGGTAACAGAAGGAAAAAAAGAGCAGCCGTCCAACCTCTTTCCCCCCGGTCCATCCGTCCGCTGTATCTGTCGGGAGCACATGCGGTAGCGCGGGCCGTGGGGCGGAGGCGTGCACGAAGCACAGCTGGGTGTCGCCGTTGAGCGCCAACGAAATGCACCGCCTCGAGATGGCGTTCGGGAACAGCGTCACAACGGAGTGACACATCACCCGAAACGAGCTGCACCTTCTCATTGTTTTCAACTCCTTCATCCTCCCTACTCAAGCCTCTACGGTCAACCGGGGACTTTAAATACCGACATTCTTTATCCACAAATAACGCTAAAAAAGAACGCAGCCAAAGGCAACTGACTGCGTTTTTTTGCGCGAATTACGCCGGAAACACAAAACGAGACAGGGTAACAGAAGGAAAAAAAAGAGCAGCCGTCCAACCTCTTTCCCCCCGGTCCATCCGTCCGCTGTATCTGTCGGGAGCACATGCGGTAGCGCGGGCCGTGGGGCGGAGGCGTGCACGAAGCACAGCTGGGTGTCGCCGTTGAGCGCCAACGAAATGCACCGCCTCGAGATGGCGTTCGGGAACAGCGTCACAACGGAGTGACACATCACCCGAAACGAGCTGCACCTTCTCATTGTTTTCAACTCCTTCATCCTCCCTACTCAAGCCTCTACGGTCAACCGGGGACTTTAAATACCGACATTCTTTATCCACAAATAACGCTAAAAAAGAACGCAGCCAAAGGCAACTGACTGCGTTTTTTTTGCGCGAATTACGCCGGAAACACAAAACGAGACAGGGTAACAGAAGGAAAAAAAAGAGCAGCCGTCCAACCTCTCTCCCCCCGGTCCATCCGTCCGCTGTATCTGTCGGGAGCACATGCAGGCGTTCCAGTCGAGGGCCTCCGTCGGGAGGGTAGCGCGGGTCGTGGGGCGGCAGGCGTGCGCGAAGCACAGCTGGGTGTCGCCGTTGAGCGCCAACGAAATGCACTGCCTCGAGATGGTCGGGATGCGGAACGAGGACCTGGCGTTCGGGAACAGCGTCCGGTCGCTCGGCGTGCTCCGCACGCTGACGTCGTCGCTGTCGTCGCGCGCGGGCGGACGGAACCGGCAGATGTCCGACATGATAAGGAACGGCCGAGTGTCCGCCTACCAAAAGATGCTGCAAGAGGTCGAGGCCAGCGGCGCCGACGGCGTCGTCGGCGTCAGCACGTCGATCGGTCCTCTGAGCGGCCTCGTCGAGTTCAGCTCGTACGGCGGCGCGGTGACGAGAATCGCGAAGGAGCCGCCGTCCTCGCCGCCGGGCGACAAGGACAAGGCGAAGGACAAAAAGCCGTTCGCGGCGACGTGCTCGGGCGAGCAGTACTACTGCATGGCCGAAGCCGGATTCCAACCCAGGTGCGTCGTCTTCGGCAACGAGGCATACAGCGCGGGGCTCGTAGGCTTCATCGCTGGTTCTTTTCGCCGCATGCTAACGGGAGAGGTCCGTTCCTACTCCGACGTCTTCAACCGAGGTCCGTCTTTTTTTTCTTAATAGTACATCTGTACTGACGGGAACATTTCCGGAACAACGGTTGCACATGAAAGAGAAAACGAAGCCAACGAAAAAGTGCTAATACGGGAAACCCGAGAGAGGTTTATACCCTGTACGCGCGAAGAACAAGAAAAATTTGCATATCATTTTCATCACTTTGGGTCAGTTGATGCTGATAGTCCGTTACTTCGTTTATCAGTGCAAGCCCCAACTCTGGAAATGTTCTCCCCCCTCCAGCCTCCGTCGAAATATTACAAAGCAGCCCCTCGAGTACTTTCGCTCCAGTTGCGGGAAACCCACCAAACAGCGCGATCGACTGCTTTGTCCAAGCTGAGAGAAGACGCCTTCAATCAAGGGTGTAACTTCGTCTCGGGCGTCAAACTGTCGGCTGTCCGGCTGACGTTCATTCAAGAGGTCTCGTTTGTCGGAACCGGCTGCTACCATCCAAATTTGCCCGAGCCAACTTCGCCGGACGAGGTCATCACCTCAGCCCTTCCCGAAGAGGAGCTGTGGTCCCTGCTGGCCATCGGAAGAAGGCCAATTTCGATCATCACGGGTTGTTCAGTGTACAACCTTGGATTTGGCCGTGCTTTCGTTGGCTCGCTTCAACAGCTGAAAGGCGGCGAAGCCTCGCGGTACACCGACCTGACTCGACGGGCCCGGGAGAACGTCATGCAACAAATTAGGCAGCAGGCCGAACAGGTAGGCGCCGACGACGTCGTTTCCGTGCGCATCCACTACGAGCAGATCAGACCAGGTAAACCTTTTTCGAGACTAGAGGTCCTTTGAAAATGCAATATGAAAAGCCTCTGACCCGCACCGTGCAACGGATCCAATGAAGCGCCTCGGGTCGGTACTGCAGTACTACGACTACGATTCGTGGTGGGAATGGGGCTCGGGCCTGCCGAAAGTTCCCAAGGCATCGTACGAAGGCGCGATCGACGGGGTTGAATATGGAACTTCTGCTCGCAGACTTCCCGCCAGTTTCGTCAACGTTCATGTATCTTTGGCGATCTCGCCGGCGAGCCTTCACACTGGTGGTCATTGGAATTTCCATGGCAACTGGGTTCGAATCCCACGGTGGGCATTTTTTGTGTCTAACAAATGCAATTTGTCAAGAACAAAAACAGATCGATGGTAGCGTACTGTCCTCACTCCCGTTAGATGAACAAAACAGGTTTGAAGGAAGTGCGCACAAACAAAAACTACTAAACCACAATAAACGCTAAAAAGGACGTAAGTGAAAATGCCCGCCGTTCATCGTGACGACATTGATCTTTCTACTGTGAAATGGAAGGACGTGGCCGCGGTTGAGTGGCCCACGGAGGAGGCGAAAGCTGTTGAAAGAACAACTTGTGTGTTCTATCCCTCATGCGACACCGTGCACGCCGAGGGTGCCAATTGTTACCGGTGTGGTAACAAAGGCGATCAGACCTGCCTGAAGAGCAGGCTGAAAAACAAGCAGGTGGTTGACCGGCTTGGCCTCCCGGAGGCAAAAAACGCTTGGGTGTGCCCCCCTTGTGCCTGGGCGATAAGCGGTGGTGCGCTGCCTCTCGATTGAGAATGGAAATTGTGTTCGAGAATGCAAATTAGCCATCCCACACCTTTTGGGACCCAACTTTTCGGACCCAACATTGGACCCACAGCTTTTGGGACTCAACTTTCGGTACCCAACTGTTGGGACCCAACGTTTGGGACTTTTGGGATCCGGCTTTTGACGAGAACTGCCTTGCAGCAAGGGAGAAGTAAAAACACGTCTTTATACACTCCAGTCCGTAATTTATCAAGTTGGTAAGACGTGTATCAACTTATGTTCGCCGCTCTTCTGGTAATGATGTCCTGGCAAGACGAGGCTACTAGTAGACGGTCTCTAGCGGGTATCACTGGTAAGATGTGGTACAGGAAGAGAACCGGCCCGAGGACGGTTCCCTGGGGTACGCCGTGCTTCAGGTGGAACTTTTCGCCGGTAGCACCATCGACTTTGAAAGCTGCCTTCCTGTTTCGCAAAAAGGACTCGAGCCACACAACTCAGCAAACGCGGTGGCTTTTTCGCGTTCCAGGATAGTGAGCTCCGGGGTCCACCAGGCTTTGTACGCGCGGCGACCCTGGGTGTGTTTAGGCACAAAGTCGTGAATGGCCCGGCGGAAACAGGAAGCGATGCGTTTGGCGAACTGGGTGTTGGTCGCCGGTCTGTTGGCGAGAAGGGCTGCGCTCTCAGCCTCTAACCGGATCATCATCTCTTCCCAGTCTGCTCGTTTCCAGGAAAACCATTTGGGCCGAGGGGCACGAGGCTGCCTGTAACCCCTCGGAACTTCGAAGGCGATCGGATAATGATCGGACTTCCATGAGTCTAGTCTCCTCCAGTTCAGGACGAGACCGGGAGTGCGGGAAGTGATGACTACATCGGGGGAAGAGTCCCGAATACCCGGCCTCGGCAGCATCGTGTGCACCGCGGGGTTGTTGCAAACCATCGCCGACACTTCGACAAGCCAGTCCTTCAAGTTGCGTCCGCCCGCGTTGATAGCCCCGTGGGACCAGTCCGGGTGGTGGGTGTTGAGGTCCCCGGCAATGATGACGGTGTCGTCCATTGGAAAGGGCTCCATGTCGAGGTTTGTGTGGGAGGACTTCGGCGGTGGGTGGTACACGTTGTAGATCTTCAGCGACGGGAGACCGATGCGGGAGATCTCAACTGCCACGCATTCTGTTGTTGTATTTTGCAACCAGGCGGGAACGGGGATCTCTTTCACGTGTAGGTTGGCCTTGACGAAAATTAAGACACCTCCGCCTCTCACGCCGCCACCCCGGTCCCGCCTAAACCCTGTAGCCGTAGAGGACTGGTGGAGGTGACCGGTGCGTCAACCAGGTCTCCTGCAGGAGGATCACGTCCGGTTCGTGCGGGTTCGTGGGCGGCTACGCCTCTGCTGATGTTTTCCTCGCCTTGTGACAGATTCTCACGAGCGAAGAAAGAGCCACAGTTGAACGAGACGGAACGTAGAGCTTCACCAGAACTCAGCTTTGCTTCGCCCGAACTTAACTCACCAGAACTTAGTTGCCCGAACTTTGCTTTGCTTCGCCCGAACGTTGCGTTCACCAGAACTTAGCCTCCCCAGAACTTAGCTTCACCCGAACTTTGCTTTGACTTAGCTTCGCCCGAACTTTGCTTTCACTCAGCTTCGCCCGAACTTGGCTTCACCAGAACTTAGTATCGCCCGAACTTTGCTTTGCTTTGCCCGAACTTTGCTTTCACCAGAACTTAGCCTCCCCAAAACTTAGCTTCACCCGAACTTTGCTTTGACTTGGCTTCGCCCGAACTCTGCTTCACCAGCTTTGACTTAGCTTCGCTTCACCAGAACTTTGAACTTTGCTTCGCCGAACTTAGCTTCGCCCGAACTTTGCTTCGCCCGAACTTTGCTTCACCAGAACTTTGCTTTGCTTCAGCAGAACTTTGCTTCGCCAGAACTTAGCATCGCCCAAACTTTGCCTTCACCCGAACTTTGCTTTGACTTAGCTTCGCCCGAACTTGACTCACCAGAACTTAGCATCGCCCGAACTTTGCTTTCACCAGAACTTAGCTTCACCCGAACTTTGCTTCGCCCGAGCTTTGCTTTGACCAGAACTTAGCCTCCCCAGAACTTAGCTTCACCAGAACTTTGCTGCTGACTTCGCCGAACTTAGCTTCACCAAAACTTAGCATCGCCGAACTTTGCTGCCGAACTTTGCTTTCACCAGAACTTTGCTTTGACTTAGCTTCGCCGAACTTAGCTTCACCAGAACTTTGCTTCGTCAGAACTTTACTGTTTCCCGAACTTTAACTGCTGCCTCTAGTCTCGCTGGGCGCCGGTCTTTACCGGCGCAAATGTACTTTGTGGTGGTGAGCCACCTTTTGGCTTCTGCGTGCGTGTGCCGCCTCTGGTGCACGATTGAACCAGCGTTAAACTCCGGAACACCGATCCAGCAACTCTTTTTGTGGCGGTTTTGTGTTTCTAAAGGAGCCCTGCGCCGCAGGCGCGGAAACTTTTAAACTGTCGCACTTACGGATCAAAGCAGATGGGCCGGTGGTTTCTGCTATGAGAAGATTTTTCGAGACTGGAGGTCCTATGAACATGCAATGTGAATAGCCTCTATTCGAGCCAACCCGGCTTTTCTAAGTTGCGAAAAGTGTATTGTTTTTGGACTAGATAATAGTGCGGAGCAAGCTTTTTTTACCTTCCGTGCCATGTCCGCAAACCCGCAAGCTCGCACCCTGCAAGAGAGAACAATTGCGGAGGAGAGCATCGGACAGGGCTCCGACCGGCTGACGATCTCCCTGGTGAGGGAACTCGAATGGAAGAAGACCGTCACCCTACTGGGTCTAACCTTCGACGAGGAACTGACATTCGACCAGCATGTCAGCCGAGTGACGGCGGGCGCGGCCAAACACGCGTGCGTTCTCAGGCTTGTATCCGGTGCGGCATGGGGTCATCGTACGAAGACGCTCCGCTCGCTATACTACACCTACGTACTCCCGAAGATGACGTACGCCCTGTCGGTATACGGCGCCTTTGCCAGACCGACGACCATGGCGAAGCTGGAGAGCCAGCACAAGGCCGGGCTTTGCGCCGTCACGGGATGCAGGCGCTCGGCATCCGTGGAGGCCGTTTCGATTGAGTCGCGAGTGCAGCCAATCTCGGTCTATGCCGATCTTCGACTTGCAACACTGTGCGAGAAGCTGGCGACCTACCCGCAGTGGCGGGACACCCTGGTCCCCACAAACAAGCACGACACGATCGCCGTCAAATACGGACTCCTGAAGAGGCGCGCGCGGACGGAAGACGTCGACAGGCAGACCCGCAAGGCGAACCCGTTCGCGCCGTGGGAGCCACGGTGCCCCAAAGTGCACATCTCGGCAACACTGAGGAAGAAGTCGGAGGACGTGGAGGCGAACAGAAGGGTAGTGGAACGTGTGTTAGCCGCCCTGCCGACGCCGCTCTTGGTAACCTGGACCGATGGCTCTGTTGTTGAGGAAACCACAATGGAACCGGCGCTAACAGTCCTCAACGGCACAACGGAACCGACACCCACGGAGACGAAATGGGGAGGAGCCGGGTTTGCCATCGAATCCGGAGAGAATTGGTCGATACGGAGAAGCGCGCAAGACGATCTTCCCTGGTGGGCGACGAACAGCGGTCCGGCCGGCAAGTGGGCGACAAGCTACCGGGCGGAACAGGTGGCGATGCAGAGAGCCCTGCGCGTCCTCGTGGGCAGTCTGAGCAGGAGGAACGACAAAACCCTGTGGATACTGACTGACTCGAGCTCGCTCCTCCAGGACCTCGACCATGGACCACATCGCCAAGTCGACCCAGCCAACATCGAGATCTGGCAGCTGCTGGGCAAGCTCGCCGATCGTGGGTACACCATCCACCTCCAGTTCGTCTACAGCCACTGTGGACTGGCCGGGAACGACGAAGCGGATACCCGGGCGAAGACCGGCGCCAGCTCGCCAGGAGAAAGGGGACCCCGTCCCCCGCTCACGCGATCGACGGCGGCGGCCAGGCACAAGAGCTATGTGCAGAAGAGGTGGTCGGCAGGCGTGCTGAAGGCCCACCCGGAGTTGGGCTCCCACTACGACGGGAAACTCGCACACGCGCAGATCGTCAACGGGAGGAAACTCCCGAAAATTGATCACCTCACGCGACGGGCCGAGCGTGAGATCAGGCAGATCCGCACGGGCCAGCACCGCCTCCTTCGCAATTGGTGCCGGGAGGACTACGACGCGTTAGCGAAGTCCGAACGGAGCTCGAATCGTCCCTGCCCGCATTGCGGAGAGGTAGCCGAGTGCCCGGTCTCGCACCTTTTCTTGGACTGCGGCCATGAGGGGACGCAAGGGAAGCGTGACCTGATGTGGGAAGTGGCCTCCCCGTTACGGCGGGAGGGTGGCCAACCGGTGTGGATACCGAGACACGAACAGCTGTGGAGATTGCTGTTCGAACACCCGGAGACGGCACTCGAGTACCTGCAAGGGACCGGACTGCTGGAGGAGTACCGGATACTCGTGCCGACCACACCCGACGAGTAGCCCACCGAATCCCGCCCGCCCGCCACGAGAACCGCGACACAAACACGCGAACTCGAGGCCAGCGGATTTGCACGCCCGTAATCGGACTCGGCCCCGACTCAACCACCGCATACCGGGCCCCGCCTCGTCCGTCGGAGGGACAACCCCCCCGGCCCACGAGAGCGCGTCCGAGGAACAGTCACGACCGTGACTGCGAGACGGCCGACCCCCGACGTCGAAGCAACCTCGAAGAGCGACGAAACGAAGGCAAAGCGAAGCGAAGTACAAAATGGAGAACGAGAGTAGGAAGCTAGAGAATTCTACTTCGGCACCTTGCACTTGACACTTTGAACCAAGAAAGTAGAAAGAGGAGCAGTGGCATTACTAGCGAAAAGCGAATTGATTTGCCCAGTACGTATAGGTTCCTCAAGCATCGCAAACAAAACTGAGGTCCGATGCTCACCCGAGAAGGTACGGCTCGGAGGAGACAGCATTGAAACATGAAAGCTGCACGCCCCGACCACGCCCTCGGACTTGGAGTAGGACCTCAAACTTTTACGTGAACCGAAAACCGTTACCAGAAAGTGAACCAATTTACGTAAACCGGAAACCATTAGCGAACCCATTACTGGGGGGGGGGTCGAATACAGGAGGTACCTTGAATAGAAGAGGTACCTTGAATACAAGAGGCATTTTGGAAATCTGGAAAAAAGTTGGATTTTTTCTTGGTCCGCATAACAGACCTTTTTCGACGGTCTTCTGATCGCGATGAGCTCCGATGAAGAGAAGCGCGAAAAATAGACCCGGGGACCAAGAATTATGTGCGTCTTTACCAGATGCGGGGCACCGGGCGTGGAACCCACATTCAATGGAAAGGACGGGAATCGACCCACTGGTTGGTGACATTTGTTTGCTGGCCCGTGTAACAGACCTTTTTCGGCGAATTTGTGTTCGCGTTCAGCTCCGATGAAGAGAACCGTGAAAAATAGACCCGGGGACCACAAATTACGTGCGTCTTTCAAGAAGAAGGGAGTTCCCGCGGTTTCCGGGTTTGCGGTACTTTTTTTCCATTTTTTTCCGGGAAATTGCAGGATCGGCACGCCGAATAGAAGAGGTACCTCTTGTATTCGACCCCCCCCAGTAACGAGAACCAAGAAGGAAAACCAATTTGCGTGAAACAAAAAACCGTTAAACGAACAAGTAGTAGTCATCACTCCATCACAAACAACGCAACGGAGTAAATGGTGGCACAAAGAACCACTGTACGCTTGCCCGTTAGAGACCGTCTTGCCTCGTCTTGCCCGGGCTTCGTTCCGCCCTACAGAACAGAACAGAATTTTTGCCATACCAAAGCACTTTCTACACCCACCCTCCAGGGAAAGCAACCCGCCCTCTTCCAACACACCTCGACCCCTGCGACACAAAAGGAAAACAAGCGCGTGGCGTGCCTTCCGGCACAAAGCGGGCCCAGTAACGCCCCTACCTGCGAGGACACTTGCGGGTGCCTCATGCAAAAAAAAAAACATGGCAGCATGTCAGGAGACAGGGTGAGTAGCGACACCCCCCCTATGCCAGCACAGTGCGAACCTTGGAGCCACGGCGTCGTGCCTGACGTAGCAGACTCAAGAAGATTAGAAAGGAGCCCCTTCAGCCAAACACAACACTCACCAAACCCCTGGGCCAGAGTCCTCCCCCAGGCTCCCAGAGCGCAGGCACTCTCTTTTGCTCAGAGAAGTAAAACACCCCAGACCCAGGGCGAGACATGTTGTCCGCTTCGAAAGGATAGCCCCCACGCCACACACTTTTCCTCTCTGTCACGCACACAACGGCACCGCGTTCCAGGCGCAGCATTTTCAGGGCAGCATGTCAGACAGTGTGGGGGCCAGCTACGGTAGCTGGTAGCTCGTGGTAGCTCAAAAAAAATTTTTTTTTTTCATGTCGAATTTGCTCGAAACTCGCAGGGGACGACCGAAAATTGCGGAAAACAGCAAAAAAACGCACAGAAAATTGTGCTTTTTCGAAAAGAATGGACGGGCGAATGGCCCCAAAGTGGAAAAACTATCGGTTCCCATTTGACAATGTCTGGGCTGTCCAATCGCGCTCCAGCTGCCCTGCGGAAGTGAAAGCCAACGAACCACAAAACAATCTTTCGTTTTCGGGTCTATTTTTCACGGTTCTCTTCATCGGAGCAAGAGACGAGCAAAAAAAACGGCGAAAAAGGTCTGCAACGTGGACCAGCGGGAGAATGACACCAACCAGGGAATCGATTCGCGTCCACCCCATTGCAACCCTGGTGGTTTCCACGCCCACTGGTCTGCATGTTGTAAAGATTCACGAACCACGCACATACTTTCTGATCCCCGGGTCCATTTTTCATGGATCTCTTCATCGGAGCTGATCACGAGCAAAAATTCGCCGAAAAAGGTCTGCTACGTGGACCAGCGAAGAAATGTCACCAGCCAGGGGATCGACACCCGTCCTTGCCAATGCGCACCTGGTGGTTTCCACGCCCGGCGTTCTGCATCTGATAAGACCCACAAGCCATGCACGTACTTTGTGGTCCCCGGGTCTGTATTTCACCGTTCTCTTCACCGGAGCTGAGTACGAGCAAAATCTCGCCGAAAAAGATCTGCAACGTGGACCAGCGAAGGGATGTCACCCACCAGGGGATGGATACCCGCCCTTCCCAATGCAAACCTGGTGGTTTCCACGCCCGGTGCCCTGCATCTCATAAAGACCCACGATCCATGCACATAACTTTCGATCCCCGGGTTTATTTTTCACAAATCTCTCCATCGGAGCTGATCACGAGCAAAATTTCGTCGAAAAAGGTCTGCTGCATGGACCAGCGAAGAAATACCACCACCCGGGGGATCGATACCCGTCCTTCCCATCGAATCCCAAAGCAAACCTGGTGGGTTCCACGCGGCGGCGCCCTCCGCCTTGTAAGGACTCACGAACCATGACACACTTTATGGTCTCCGGGTCCATTTTTCACGGATCTCGTCATCGAAGCTGATTGTGAGCTAAAATTCATCGAAAAAGGATTGCTACGTGGACCAGCGAAGAAATGTCATCAGCCAGGGGATCGATACCCGTCCTTTCCAATGCAAGCCTGATGGTTGCCACTCCCGGTTCCCTGCAACTTGTAAGGCCCCGCAAACCACGCACATACTCTTAGCACCCCGAGTCAAATTTTCACGGATCTCTTCATCGGAGCTGATCGCGAGCAAAAAATCGTCAAAAAAGGTCTGCTACGACAGCCTGTGTGGATCGGCAAAAAAATCCCAACCAGTCTGAGCCACCAATGGCTGGTGGCTGCCACTGACTGCCCGTGGCTGTCACCTACACTGACCAGGGGGGGTCGAAAAAAGCCGGAAAAAGGCATTTCGTCACGTTTCATTGCATTTTTTTGCATTTTTTGGCCCTGAATACCGGTACATTTCCAGTTTCGGACACAATCCATTTTTTCCACTTTTTGAGCTACCACGAGCTACCCGGTAGCTCTGGTAGCTCAGCTACCGGTAGCTGGTAGCCAGCCCCCACACTGTGTCAGATGAGGGTGAGTAGCGACACCCCCCTAAGCCAGCACAGTGTACCACGGGATTTGGATTCGACGAAAAAGGACGCTTTTTCTCTCCCCCCAGCCCCTGACACACCAAAGCAAGGGCTTTCAGCCCTCGGAGACCCTGCCTGACACGAAGGACGCGCAACCGACATTTCATTGTCGGTCCCGAGTGTCAGGTCAATCTGCACCTTCACAAGGTCAGAACCCCCTGCACGTAGCTCGTCTGACGAGTGCCCGGCGTGTGGGGGGATGCGTAACTTGCCTAACGGGCCGAAACGGGGGTCTCCGCGTGATGCCTATACCAAAGCACTTTCTACACCCACCCTCCAGGGAAAGCAACCCGCCCTCTTCCAACACACCTCGACCCCTGCGACACAAAAGGAAAACAAGCGCGTGGCGTGCCTTCCGGCACAAAGCGGGCCCAGTAACGCCCCTACCTGCGAGGACACTTGCGGGTGCCTCATGCAAAAAAAACACCAACGAACGAAATAGAACACACACAAAGAGGGCGGAAGGCAAAACCCCGCCGAACACAGAGTCTGGACGGTGGAAAGGAGTGCGGAGGTAAAAACGCACCACACCCCAGGGCCGGTGCCCGGCGGGATTTTGGGGCAGCATGTCAGGAGACAGGGTGAGTAGCGACACCCCCCCTATGCCAGCACAGAGCGAACCTTGGAGCCACGGCGTCGTGCCTGACGTAGCAGACTCAAGAAGATTAGAAAGGAGCCCCTTCAGCCAAACACAACACTCACCAAACCCCTGGGCCAGAGTCCTCCCCCAGGCAGTGTGAGGTTTAGCTACAAAAAGCTATAGCTAGCTACAGCGTAGCTTTTTGTAGCCTTTTGTAGCCTTTTGTAGCTCTTTTTTTTGGGGGGGGTTCCCAGCCCATTCAGGATACTTTTCGCCCCAATTTCTTCAGTTTCGAAGTTTTCTGGGCATATTTTGGCGTGTTTCCTGGCACCTGCTTTGCCCTGTGCACTGAGGCCTCACTGCCGGGCCCGCTGCAGCTTACCGAGCCTCAGTGAGGGTCGGTGAGGCTGCAACCACGCAGGCGGCGAGGGTGATGCATCAGGGACTCTAGAAGCTTCTACTCTGGCTGACTTTTACTCCTTTCCCTCCTTCCCAGCACCCCTCCCACCTCTACCAAGGCCCCGCACAGCCCCGTGATAGAGTCACGGAGTGAGCCGCTTATCGAAGTAACAACCCCACACCGACGGACGAGAACCCGGAACGCCAGACCGGTGACCGGCAACCACAAACACAGCCGCCAGCCAGGGCGACAACAGAGCATAGCTGTCAGCCACAAGGTTGCCACATTGTGGCCCCATTTAGCCACAAAGTAGCCACAAACCTTGTGGCTACCGTTGTGGCTAATTATGCAAAATTTTGGTATCACGGAAACCCGCGTGGAACTAGCTTTTTCGGCCAGAAAATGCATCTGAAACACATTTTCTGATGATTTTGACAGGTTTTTGGGCCAGCATTTTGGTGAGCTGCTTCACCCTGGGCTCGGCATCCTGGTTGCGCACCCTGGGGTACCATTGGTAAACGGTTTACTAAAACTCTACTGCTACTAAAGTAGTAGTAGGCATTATGCACACAGAATCGTGCATAATTCAGGTTAGCGAGAGTGACAGACCCGTTCTACTTGCACAGCGCTTACCATTTCTGTCCTAAAACCCTCTGAGAGGGCCTCAACCAGCGACCGGCGCTCTCCGAGCCTCTTCAATGACCCCAGAGGAGGAGTGGGAGAGAGCGGCAACCAATACCGCCGCAGCAATCAGATTTGAATGATGCTAGAAAGCTGCAAAGAAAAGTGTCAGCCGTCTGATAATAGTCAGGAGCTGGCGGATGGTGACTGAGCTTGAGCTCCCTGCCGCGGGCCTGCGGCCGTGCTGCCCGGCAGGCTGGGACCGGTATTGTCGGCAAGTCAGCCACCAGAAGCCATTTCCCTTGTGCCCTGGCTGGAATTTCCAAGACGTGTGAGAGATTGCCCCCGCTACTTTTCTCGGATACTTTTTCATGGCTCCTTCTTGAACTCTTTCGGACATTGATTGCATCAAGTGTACCAGTGCCACTCAGTAACAGCTGTTGGGTACAGGGAGTCAGTCACACTGTCAGTGTGCTCCTGCTGTACTATGCCTGCTGCCGTGTAGTTGCGCTCAACGGCCGCGCACTGCGCACTTTGCAAGCAAGCAAGCAAACTCGCTGGTGACGGGGTAGCTTGCACACCGAGCAGAAGAGCTGTCGTAATTGTGAAATGCTCTGCCGTTTGCTGGGTCGTTGCTGTCCTCCTGCGTATCCCAGAATATCAGCGTGCTTTGTCGTCGTTACTAGTAACCTTAGACCACGGTTGTCACCACCTGCGTGGTTTGGTCCTTTGGCAGGAAAAGTTGGAGACTATGAACCCCGCAACTGAACGGGTTTGCGGACAAGAGACCCTTTGAACTAAATCGATTCCTTGCCTGCTCCGAAACCTGTCAACAGAAGCATTGGCAGGTTCGTACTGACTGCTGTCTGAACTATCAACTTCGCTTTCGACGGGTTCGTCTTCCTCCGGTGCACTCTCCGACTCAAAATGTACTAGAATTATGGCATTAGCATTAGTTTTGCGACCGTGTTGGCACGATGCGGCAGTTTGTTGTTGTTTTCTGAACTTTTCAAGCCTTGAATTGCTTCGGTGTTGTACGAAATTACTGATAGAGTTGCCAACGTTGCCGCTGACTCGCGGCTGAGGATACCGAGGCCAGGGCGAAGCAGCTTATCCAAATTCTGGCTCAAAAACCTGTCAAAATCGTCAGAAATTGTGTTTCGAAAAAGCTAGTTTCACGTGGTTTTCCTGGGTACCAAAATTTTGCATAATTAGCCACAAAGGTAGCCACAAGGTTTGTGGCTACTTTGTGGCTCCCAATTAGCCACTAGTGGCTATCTTGTGGCTGACAGCTATGAACAGAGAACCGGTTGTTACTTCGAGCTGAAGGAATGCCCACTCCTCACCAAACGACAAACAACTGTGTCGGATACAAGGCCGGGGAGGCTGGTGAGAACCACTGTCACCAAACAACCAAACAGTTTTCTTTTGCCGCGGCGGCACCACGGATTCGTCACCCGGCCGTACAGGCCCCGATGGGGAGAAGCCGCGCAGGTGCTGGCGGCAAGCAAGAAAAGCCCACCCGCAGCGACGCGAACGTAGTGGGAGGAAAGGCACCCTGAGCAATCGGAAGGCAGTGTGAGACTTAGCTATAGCTAGCTGATAGCTAGCTATAGCTAGCTAGCTATAGCTGAAAATAGCTAAAATAGCTAAAATAGCTGACTGAGCATTTTCGACGGAAATGTCACTATTCCGACTATTTTCTCGGATTTTGTGCCGTTTTCCACAGTTTACCGGGATTTTTCAGGCAGATGATCAGCATGAGGTTCACCGTGCTACCCCCCCCCCTTCATCGGGCTTCCCCCCTGTATACTATAGACTACTGCACAGTAATGGGTCTGGCTTGCTGCACTCTGGCAGTCTCTGCTAACAGTGCTGGTAGACTTGTATCGTAGTGCCTGGGGGGAAACCCGACGCACCACAAACAATCCTTTTCATTTCCGGGTCCATTTCTCGCATCGGAGCTGATCGCGAGCAGGAATTCGAAAAAAGTCTGCCACGTGGAGTCACGGTGGACCAGCCAAGAAATGTCACCAGCCAGGGATCGATTCCTGTCCTTCCCACTGCAAACCTGTGGTTTCCAAGCCCGGTGCCTGCATCTTGTAAGGACCCCCGAACCACGCACATACTGGATGGTCCCTGGTCTATTTTTCACGGATCTCTTCATCAGAGCTCATCGCGAGCAAAAAGTCGTCGAAAAAGGTCTGCTGCGTGAACCAGTAACATAATGCCACCACCAGGGGATCGATACCCGTCCTGCTCAATGCACACCGGGTGGTTTCCAAGCCCGGTGCTCTGCATCTTGTAAGAACCCACGGACCACGCACATACTGGATGGTCCCTGGTCTATTTTTCACGGATCTCTTCATCGAAGCTGATCGCGAGCAAAAAGTCGTCGAAAAAGGTCTGCTGCGTGAACCAGCAACATAATGCCACCACCAGGGGATCGATACCCGTCCTGCTCAATGCACACCGGGTGGTTTCTACGCCCGGTGCTCTGCATCCTATAAGAACCCACGGACCACGCACGTAGTGTTTGATTCCCGGGTCTATTTTTCACGGATCTCTTCATCGAAGCTGATCGCGAGCAAAACTTTGTCGACAAAGGTCTGCTACGCGGACCAGCAACAGAATGCCACCAGCCAGGGGATCGATACCGTCCGTGTTCAATGCACACCTGGTCAGGCTGGTGGTTTCTACGCCCGGTGCCCTGCAAATTGTAAAAACTACTGACCACGCACATAGTTTTCTGTCTCCGGGTCTATTTTTCACGGATCTCTTCATCGGAGCTGTTCGCAAGCAAAAATTCGTCGGAAAAGGTCTGCTATGTGGACCAGCGGGAAAATGTCGCCAACCAGGGGATCGAAACCCGTTCTTCCCAGTGCACACCGGTGGTTTCCACGCCCGGTGCCCTGCATCTTGCACGGACCCACGAACAATGCACATACTTTTTCGTTTCCGGGTCTATTTTTCACAGTTCTTTTCATCGGAGCTGATTGCGAGCAAAAATTCGTCGAAAAAGGTCAGCTACATGGACCAGCGGGAAAAAGTTACCAACCAGGGGGTCGATACCCGTCTTGCTCGATGCCCACCTGGTGGTTTCCACACCCGGTGCCCTGCATCATGCACGGACCCACGAACCACGCGCATACTTTTTCGTTTTCGGGTCTATTTTTCACGGATCTCTTCATTGCAGCTGATCGCGAGCTAAAATTCGTCGAAAAAGGCCTGCCGCGTGGTCCGGCGGGAAAATGCCACCACCCAGGGGATCGATTCCCGTCCTTCTCAATCCACACGTGGCGGCTTCCACGCCCGGCGCCCTGCAACTTGTAAAGGGCCCCGAACCACGCACATAGTTTTTCGTCTCCGGGTCTATTTTTCACGGATCTCTTCATCGGAGCTGAAAACGAGCAAAAACTCGTCGAAAAAGGTTTGCTACATGGACCAGCGGGAAAATGTCACCAGCCAGGAAATCGATACCCTGCACACGCCGTGACACGGCCCGGAGAGGGCGGGGGGGGGTACCAGGGGGGGGTTGGGCGACTCTGAAAACGAGAACGAGGCAGAAAATCTGGTTTCGTCGCAATTTTTTTGCATTTTTGGGCACCTACCTGAGGTTTTCTGACGAAGAAGACGTGAACATATTTTCAGTCGTCTGGGCAGCTATTTTAGCTATTTTTAGCTATAATTACGACGATAAATAGCTAAAAATAGCTAGCTGGCCAAATAGCTAGCTAAGTCTCACACTGCGGAAGGAGCTGCCCACAAGCACCCACAGACACGCAACCACCTACATAAGTACGCCGAAGTTCAAAAACTTGAAGACATGCAATGATGGAACCTCCGCTCAAATAGTAGTGGGCGCAGGGAAGCCACCGAGCGAAAAACGTACAATCAAGCAAACACTGTTTTCTTCCTGCTTTCACCCAAACCGGCAAACAAGCGGCCCAGTACAGCCGGCCTAACCTCGAAGCCGGCTCACAGAGCGGCTGTTCTTTTCTTCTTAGAATCGCGGTCCGTTGGGCCGGTGGAAAGGAAGGTGCCTGATGGAAAAAAAAATTTTAACACACCTGTTCCTGGAATGCAGAATCGGGGGCGACGAGAGAGCGACCATGTGGAGCAGGGCTGGTTAGCCACAACTTGCCACAATGTGGCCCATTGGGCCACAACTTTAGCCACAATGTTGTGGCTAAATTGTGGCTAAATGCGCAAATTTTTTGATCGAAAAAAAGACCACCCAAAACACGCTAAACACCGTTTTTCGGGTAGATTTTCGTGTTTTTTGGATGGTTTTGGGTATTCTGGGCCTCATACCCCCCCAATAGACCTCGAGTTCGCCTTTCGTGGATTCGAGTGGTTTTTGCCAACTTGCAGCCAAGTGCTGCCAATTTCTGGGGTGACTCAGCCAGAATTCGCTATTATTTTGCGAAATCCGCGGCTTGTGGGGGTTTTCCCGGATGGTACTGGACCCTTTCGACAATTTCAGGTGGATTCTGTGCGAATAAACGGGGGAAATGCTTGCCAGGCTCCCCGGTCCCGTGCGCTGCGCAACACGGGACTCGCCTTTCCTCTCAGCAGTCCTGATTCAGGCTGCGAAAGCTTGACATCCTTCAATTCATGCCACTGACATTCTGAATTGAAGTTGTTCCAGCCGCGGACCTGCATGCAACGACGTTCACTCATCCACTCATCCGCTTTTTCGTTCTTCTTCGTCACGGCTTAGTTCAGTGCGAATCGCACCGAGCCTGGTCACCAGGTTGGTGCTGCTCGGAGCCGCACCCGAGGGAGATGCAGAACAGGTTGTATCACAACCGGTGCGCATCAGCTCTGCATCGCCGTGCACTGCACGGTGTAGCACTGCCCAGGCGCGGCGAGACCAGTGACCGTCATCCTGCTCGGTGTTCAGGAGGAGGTGACCCGCTTGGCAGGCAGCACCGCTGCGCAGTGTACTCTTCCGTACTCTGCACCGTGCAAGCGCCAGTCATGTGCTTACCAGACTCTCGGTTTCGCGTTCTCATCATGGCATCAAATTTGACGGTGAAATCAGCCCCCAGCCTGAGTCCAGGATAGGTTGCTTGCAATGCAACAGTTGCAACAAGTAATCGATGAACGGAAACTTTTTACAGTAGCAAGGAACCGACAGCAAACTGGTGCACGGGTCGGTGCAAATCCTGTGCAACGGGTTTGCGGACATGATCGTGTCGCATTCGTAGTGAA
Organism: Diplonema papillatum; assembly: GCA_030068145.1. Lineage (NCBI taxonomy): Eukaryota > Euglenozoa > Diplonemea > Diplonemida > Diplonemidae > Diplonema > Diplonema papillatum. Next base: position 143,660 of record JAPJBO010000572.1, read on the forward strand.
CTGTTGAAGTCATTATCCGCGATGACAGCCTACCCCGGGACTTGGACCGAGTCCTGCTGTCGAAAATACCACAGTGTTCAAAATCGCCGGCGATTGAATCGGTCTGGACAGCAGGCTGGTCGCCACACGGACGTATGGAGTGGGAGTCTGGGGCCTGAGCGTCCCCCGGCAGACGGGGAAAGACCTGGAAGCGCTGCACTACAAGGCAGCGAAGTACGTCATTGGGTGTCCCCTGAGCGCGAAGAGAGAGGCGGTTTATGCCGAGGCTGGACTCCAGCCATTCGCGACTCTGGCGGCCTACGAAGCGACGCGGGTTCGACAGCTCCTGCTACGCTCGGCTCGAGCTCCCTCCGACAGGCTCGCCGGGACCTCAAACAGGTGGCAAAAGGAGACGGACAAGGTGGCCGCAACAACAGGACTCGCGAAAGCGAAAATCGTACGGACTCAGTGCACGAACTCCTTCGCACCGTGGGAAGCGCCTCCGACGATACACATGGGATGCAAGCTGGACGGCGGGTTCAAGAAGAGCGGCGATGCTGCGAGAAATCGCCGAGCGGCAGAGGAGAAGATCGGCAGGCTCCCTCCCGCCGACGTAACCATTTGTACGGATGGCTCCCTGACTACCCCTGCCGACGGCCTCCCACAGGGCTCGTACGGCATAGTGGTAGAGACCAAGGAAGGTCTCACGACGCTCGCGAAGAACATCGGTCTTTGCCACTCGAGCTTCCTCGCCGAGCTGAGAGCGATCGTCGTGGCACTCATGGAGGCCTGCTCGTGGGCTCCCGGCGACAGGCGGGTTCTACTGGTACTCACCGACTCGCAGTCCGCTCTCGCCGCGCTCAAAGATCATCAGCGAAACGGCGTCCTTGAGAGACTTGCGTGGCGGGCCCTCAAAATCCTCGCGACACGGTGGCAGGTGTATCTCCAATACGTGCCCAGCCACTGCGGGATCCCAGGCAACGAGCGCGCCGACGAGGAAGCGACGAAGGCGCACGGCCTCCCCGCAGCAAAACCCGTGATCGACTACGACATGGTCAAGGCGATCGTGAAGAAGGGGAGAAAGGAGTACCGCTGTCAGAAGCTGAAAGCCCACCCGTACAACAGGCCGCCATCTCGGCGCTGAGGGTGGGTGCGTCCCCAATGGTGTACGGCTTCGCCCAGACTGGAGGAAACTCCCCCCTGGCCGGCACATACGTCCGGGGACGCACGGCAAGGACGCACGACGGCCTCTGCAGCGAGTGCGGAGCGAAGTACTCGCTCGCGCATGCTATCGAAGGGTGCCCCACAGCCACGGCCTACTGGGACCTGGCCGGGTTAGCACCAGAGGACCGAACGACACGACATGTCGTCGGAAAGAACCCGCACCTGGCGCTGGGATACTTTGCCAGCCGAGGGCTGGTACCTCAGGAGTTCGCGGACGCGGTCTTGTCGAGCCGCCGAGACGACGCAATGGCTGAAGGGGGGTCAGGGTAGCGCCTTCCCGGTAGAGCGCCCGACTCCGAAGGCGAGCCGCGCCAGAGAAGCCGAAGCGAAGCTCCCGCCGCCCGCCAAGACGAACCAAGAATTTCTGTTTTTTTTTTTTTTTTTCTTTCGTCTTTCAATCTCCTCCTTGCGATTCTATCTCCCAAATGCCCCCACAACGGCACCGGGTCTCTTCCGCCCCACCACCCAGGAGGTGAGGGCCCAGACCAACACCAGATGTATGTACGGCATGCTTGAAAGTGCACGAACAAAAAAAAAGAAGGGACGACGCCAAGGAAACAGGAGAAAAAAAAAAAAGACACGGAGGGCGCAGCACGACCCAAGCATGCAGAGACATAAGAGACTAATGGGCCTAATTGACTTCCCCCCTTCATCCCCTCCTCGCCCCCGTCCCCGCAACCCATTCTTTTCTTATTGTTGATTTTATTACTTTTAACATCATAAATATCACAAGACTGACGCTCTCGGGGGCACCACAACAATCTCAGCATGATGAGAGGAAAAGCAGTGTCAAAACAGCAAAGCAGAGGCACAAACCGCCCTAAAGATTAGCGACACCCCTCTATTTCCTTCCCTTCTATGTCACTCGTACTATGTGCCTCTCTAAGGCGACAGTACGTTTGAAACCCTTTTTTTTATTTATTTTTTTTGTCTCCGCTATTGCTCTACCATTCACACCCTCCTCTACGCCTCATCATCCCATCATCATTTAATCATTCCTTCTTTTTCCTCTTATCTACTCCTTTTTCCCGTTTTCACATTCCATCTCTTACATCCATCACTTCCTCCCCACTCCGCCGCAGCGCTCGTGCGAAAAACGAGAATGCTGGGGCAGAACCGCACGAAAACAGCAGAGAAGCCCCAAGCAAACCACAGCAAGAGGCGACACACGGGGAGGAAACCACCCCCAAGAAAAACGAAAGAGCGTGCAACTGCTCCAGCATTCCCTCCCTGAGCTTCCCCTCTCGGGCCACGGCACGAGCCAGAAAGAAGCTCCCCAACCGGACTTCTAACCGGAGCCGACAACAAGGCACCCCGGAAACCGTTCCTCCTCCCGACCTAACGGAGCTAAAGGATGGCCAGGTACATTCATGTTCCCGATGTTTCCCTCTCAAAAGGCTAAGGCCCAGCCTCCGTTTGTTGTCCTAGTGAGCTCTATACATCAAAAAAAAAAAAAAAAAAAAAACCAACGATTTAAAAGCTACAGTTTCTGTACTTTATTGAAAAAAAAAAAACCAATGTCTACAACCAGTGTCTGAAAAGCGGATCATCGAACTGTCATCAATCAAGGACGACCTCAAGCGGCTCCTGTCCATCTGCGGGCCCATCGAAGGTTTCGCCGTCCTTTTCGAGAAGATGGGAGGAACAGCTGCTATCGAAGACGTGCGCAATGCGGTCGGGTTCTTCCGGTCCAACGGCGTGAAGCTTGTACGATTGAGGGAGAACTGCGATGTGCAGAAGGTTTTCCGGACAGTGAGGGAGTCCGGCTACAGCGCCTATTATGCTGAGTGGGCGCTGGCAGAACCGGGGTGGACGGAGCTGAAAACGTTCCAGCGAGCAGAGGCCAGGAAAGATACGACCGTCAGACCTTTCCACGAGGTCTTGCGAGCCTTGGAAGACACGGCCATCGAAGCCAGGGTCATAAGGTCGGGGGCGAACGAGTACTTGATAAAGGTGCGCCCCGAGTCCCAGAACAAATGGGAGGACCTGGCCGAACTGCTGGACCCATCCGGGATGGCCCTGAAGCACGGTGAAAGGTACATCGTGACAAAAGCACGACGCGAGGACCAGCGCAAGGTCTTCATAGAACGTTCAAAGAAGAAGTTCGGCCTCACTGGATGCGACCGGACGTGGCACTCCTTAGAGGTCTCAGGCGCCTTAGCCACTGCAGCAATCCGCCCTGAAAGCGGCCTAACCGTTTACCCGGTTTTCGGCCTACGGCCGGGGTTTGTTGCTTACGTGGTGGAGGGCCTCAGCCCCATCGACGAAGCTGAGCTCGCCCGGACCCCCTTCACCACCCCGTTTGGAAACGTGCTCCGCTTTGGGCACATAGAAACCCTAATGCAACCGGTGTCAGAGGTGGAGGAGCCGGAACACCTTGCCGACGACACTAGTGGCAGTGAGAGTGGCATCGGCGATGACGCAGACGGAGACGGAGCAACACAGAGCGCAGCTGGAAAAGAGGAAGAAGGTACGAACGAAACGAACGAGAGCGCAGCCGGGGGCGGCACCCAGAACACGGAGGAATCCGTTGTCACCGGAAGCGATAGGGAGAGGCGCGGGACGAAGCGGGCAGCCTCATCCGAAATGGGTTTCACCCCACCGCCAAAGACGCCACCCAGACTGTAGCCTTAACCTAACAAAGCAGCGACGACGTCGAGCTCTGTGTCGCAAACGCCCAGCTGCAGCTTTCACGATCAGCACCATCACACCCAGGCAACAAGTAGCTCTCTCCCTGGCCCTGGCCCACGCCTGATGCCGCAACCCCTTAACCCGGGCGGCGGCGCTTTGGCATGAGCCAGGAACCTCAAGGGGAGCAGCGCGAGAGGCATCATCCACGTTTCAAAGGCCCACACACCCAGGCAACAAGTAGCACGCGCGGCCCAGCCTCAGCCCCCGCATCATCATCATTGTCCGTCCCACCCGCATCATCAGGTGTCCCCCTCCTCCCCTTGCCCGTCCCACCCGCATCATCAGGTGTCCCCCTCCTCCCCATCCCCACCAGAGCACGTGGTTCACCAAAGCAGCCTATCCCCACCCACAACCCCATCATACTCCCTCCCCAAGTACTAATTCTACCAGCTGCCCCGCCAGCTACAAGTAATCAGCCGGATGCAGGACTCCGATCATCATCACCACAACAACCAGCCTCTTCACCGCCAAACAATCAAGCACCGGTTCAGCTCACCATGTTCCCACCCACCATCTCCAAAGAAGGCGATGCATACAACCCCGCAAACCACCGCCCTGTCACCCCATCCGCTGGAAGCAAAGTACGTATCGTAAGCTGCAACTCATGCTGCAAGAAGAGTCTGTCTGCCTTCTTCGACCTACTCCCTTGTGCGAACATCCTAGCTGTGAGCGCGATTCGAAGACATGGCGCGACTTAAAGGCTGGCAAGTGCTAGTAGTCGCAGTGGAAGAGTTGGGGTCAAAACGAATTGCCCGAAGCAGCATCCTTGTCCCGAACAGCTCATCGACGCACATCCTACGCACGGGATCGCACCGCACCTGCTGTTACGCCGATCTGAAGATAGGAGAGCGAGTCCTGCGCATCGTTTCTGTATACGTCGTAAACAACACCCTAAAAGCAGAGGCGGAAGCCCTCGGCAGCTGGATCGTGAACACAATGAGGAGGTCCCCAGGCGAATACGTGGTCACCGGAGACTTCAACGGAAATACGACACCCGCCGTCGAAGGATTCGTAAGGGACAAGGCGGGCGACGAACTCGTACGAGGACGGACGACCTACCAGCGCAGCAACGCCAGCACATCGCTAGACAGGGTTTTCGTACCCCGAGGAACAAGTTGCGTTTTCGTATCCGCGCGCTTCTCAGGCGGGAGCGACCATGCAGCAATCACCGTAGAGTACGACCACACGATCGTGAGGGTAATTCCACCGATGAGATACCCCAAAAACGACCGACCTGTGGCAGACGACTTTGACGGGCTCATGGCGACAATGACTGGCCCCCTGGTAGTCAGACCACCACGCTACCGCACAACCAAAATCGCACGACTCCAACGGGCCCTCAATACGAGGTTACTGAATCGACGCACTGCCACGAACGAGGACGAAAAGAAGGAGCTGAATCGCCAAATCAACGACATCCGGAGAC